>VYZT01014741.1:0-59872 GCA_013400735.1 Pomatostomus ruficeps | reverse complement strand
CGCCCCTCGCGGCGGCCGGGGAGGCGCGGGGCGGCCCCTTGGCAGCCGCGGTGCCCGGAGCGCTGCGCACCCGCACCGCGCTCAGCGCCGCGGTTTTATTTATAGCAGGTCTGGTGAGCGGTGGGGCTGGAGCCCGGAGCGCTGCCCTGGTGAGCGAGCCCTGGTGAGCCCGCAGCGCTGCTGGAGCCCGCGGGGATGGCGCTGGCCGGCAGGTGAACAGCGCCAGCGCCGCGGCGGGGAGCGGGCGCTCGGGGGGCGGCTTGGCTCACAGGTAGGTATGCGGCGGCGGCGGCTGCTGCTGCTCAAACCGACTTTAATTGCGTATTTTTTAAAGTTCATCTTTTGTATATACTGGTACAGCCAAGGTCACCTTGAGCACGAGGGGGACGCATTTCGCTTCTAACGTTTAGAGGTTTACAGGCATTTTTTTGTATTTATCGGGAGGGTTAGATACTAATTTGCCTGAGGACTAATTTAAATAAAAGGCGGATTGCATGTAAGAGCCAGCAAAGACAAAGGGATGACTTGGGTACTTAGGCTGTGCAAGAATATGCATGTTCCGCATGGTTATCCTGGCTCAGACTCCGGTTTGTATTGGGAGCTCTCTGCGTGGAGGTATCACGGGGTGGGTTTGTGGCAGCTTGGGGAACGCACTAAGAAAGGCAAAGACGTTGGACTAAAGTTTTAGGTGTTGCTGTTGCAGATGTTCGCTTAGCATGCAGGGTGGGAACAGTCTCATTCCTGATGGCCCACAGCTTGGCCATGATAGAAGTTTCCTTGCAGTGACAAATGGAAGAGGAGGTATTGCCTCTTCACAGTTTCTCTTGGTGAAAATGCTGGTATTCCTTTTTCAGTGGCTCTCAGTAACAAAGCAGTTTAATTTGTAGCCTTTTGCAAATACACTGTAAAACACTAAGTTATTTTAATATGTTTGCCCTTTTTTCTTTGGCCAAGGGAGAATTATTTACTGTGCTTGTTATATGAGCTACAAAACTTCCATTTCAAAATAATGCAAGTATGGATTTCTTTACTGCTCTTTAATCCGACAAGACTGAAATGTCACTTGTCAGCAGTGTGTTCACATTTAGAGGTGTGCTTTTTTATAGAGCATTCCTTCTTCCCAAGGAATTTGCAAACTGGTTTGACTACAGCTAGACTAGACACATAAAATATACTGTGAGATAGGATTAGGTGAGAAAATTAATGTCAGTTTTTGTAGATCATAGGTGTCCTTGAGAAGCAGATTATGAAAGAGCGAGGTCACAGAGTGCAAGAGAATAGTAAACTTCTGAAAGTGTCTGACATGTGTATCCTTATGGCTGCATGGTTTAAACCACGCAGTAAAGAACAGTGGAAAATTACAAAGGGTCTATAGTGACCTGCTGTGGGAAGAAGAGCAGGGAGAGAAAAGCATGCAGGAAGCTGATTGGTGTGCTGTGTTTATGGAAGTCACCTGTGCTGGGGTTTTTAGCATATTAAAATCATGCTGATTTCTAGCTGCAATGAAGCTTCTTTGGAAGTGAACTTTTACTGAAGAGTGAAAAAATAGCAGTTTTCTAATTTACTGCTAGATGCACATCACTGAAATTAGGTGTGTGTTTTCATGCGTCATATGTATATATGAATGTATAGATTAAAAGAATATATATATGCATATGTTATTATTTTGCAGTTTGTGATCTTCAGTTCAACTCCTTTGTCATGGATGAAACTGCTTTGTCCCTTGGAACAATAGATGTTTCCTATTTGTCCGCCTCAGCAGACTGCAGCATCAGTAGATGTAAGCATTCCAGTGAAGAATGGGTAAGTAAAAATTAAGAATATTACTGGCCAGATTTATCTTATTGTTTCTTCAAATTGAAGGTGGATTTTTTATTGTTACAAAGAATGAAGATAAGGCATTACCTCTCTCATGCATGATATAATTTGGTTTTAATTTAACTTGAAACGTAAGGAGGAACCAACAACTCAGTTCTGTGCCAAAGAATAATGTTGCTAGAAAAGAAAAATCCTGTCAAACCCTATTGATACTCCTACAGTCTTCTGGTGTGATGTTGCTAATCATTTTATGTAGCAGTAAATGTACAGAACCCCATTCTGGAGTAGCCAAAAGTCAAATAGGAAGCTTGTTACCATTCTGAGTGATGTAGTTTAAAGTGTGCAGGTGAAAAGGAGCTTGATGCTGAAGTTGCACAGTCACGTAGGCATTGAAGCTGGAGCTTTCCATGCAGCCCAGGAGGCAGAAAAAAGTTGGTGGATATAAATAAGGTGCCTATTAAAAGTCTGTGTCCTCCGTTGAATGAGTCTGGGGATTTGGAGGGGACAAAGGAGGCCATGAGCAGAGCGGCCTGGGTGGAGCCAAAAGAGCCACATGGGGACTGGGATGGTGGTAGTTGGTTTAGCGGCATAGGTCAGGAGGAATTAGACAAGGATCTGGAGAGGAGGAGTTTGAACTTGATACAGAAGAAGAATTGGAGACATGGTCAGAGTTGAGGGAAAGGACAGATGTCGTGGCAGCTGGGATTTCTATCCAGCTAGATCTAAGTTACACGGAACAGCAAACTGCAGTAACCAAGAGGTCTGTGAGAAAGTGGAATAAGGGCAGGGAAGTCAGAAGAGATAGAAAGGAGGTTTTGTAAGAAAATGCTGGAGAGTTAAGTCAGGGGTTGGAGGCAAGCAGAAGGAAGACAACATTGTTACAGAGTTGGTTTGTTTTGGAGTTAGCATTAAAGAAGGTGATAGAGGAGGGATTATGGCAGGCGCAGCATCTTGATACTTGCTTATTTCTGATGGAAGACTTAGCCTTGGAGTGTTTGCCAGTTCATGCTGCTTGCCAAATGTGATACATGCACAGTTTCGTTTTTAAGCATCTTCTGCATTACTTTTGACTCTCTGGGTGTTTCTTACTGGGCTGAGTATGTGGTGATCGGTATTTGTGTCTTCCAACCTTGGTTCTACCCTGCTGCTCTTTCACTTAAAAGTTCTATTTTAAACAACATTTTGGTTTTGGTTTGGTTTGTTTCTGTAACTTCTCTTTTAATACTGGAAGTAACTTCCCTCTCAATAAAATGCATGGTTTAAAAATGGCCACCCAGACTTCATTCTCAGACAAGCAATAATTCAGTAGACTTTAATGGAAACAATCAATGTCTTTGTAAGTATATTTAACTGCAATTTTTGCATTATGTCCTAACATAGAGATTGAGTTCTGTGAATGCAGTCACTCTGGATTTTTTTGTTCTGTAATCTTCAGATAGACAGTGTAACTTCAGAGAAAGCACAGAGGTTCTTTTTTCCTGTCACTCTGCATGAAACTGCTGAAAGTGCCTACAAAGTCCATGGAGTTAATGTTTTGGATACATTGAGTCTTCTTGCAATTTTACAGGGTGATACTCAGTTGAACCTTAAAATACATTGCCTTTATTACAAATACCTTTACATTATTGAGAATGTAGTGTACTGTTAATTTCTTTCACTTTTCTCAGCTGGCAGTTTCTTTGGTGTTTTTTAATTACAGTTATCATTCCTTTGAAAATCTTGTGTGTCAGCCCATGCAGCAGTGCTTAGATACATAAGTACAACACTGCGATTTTGCTTTTATTTTTTTAAATTTTAGAAAAATCTTGGAAAAATTGTGCTTCATGCAATTGAGGGATAATTTTTGTATGTGTACAGCAACTTCTCTTCCTTAAAGTTTTCCCATATACAGTAAAAACATCTATGTATGCATATTTACACAGTGGCCTTTTGTTCTGCAGGGAGAGTGTAACTCTCGTCCCACTCTCTTCCGATCTGCCACTTTAAAATGGAAGGAGGCTCTGCTGAGCAGGAAAAGGCCGTTTGTGGGACGATGTTGCTATGTATGCACTCCCCAGAGCCGGGTAAGCAGATTATGGAATGGATTATGTTTGACAATAATGCATAGTTGCAGCGTAATGAAGTTGCAGTAGTTTCCTTACTTTCACAATTAAGGTCGCAATGTTTTTACTTCATAAAGTGCTGTAGTTTTTCACTGTTGTTTGCAGTTGCATTTAATTTGTCGTGGAATTAAAGGATGGCATGCACCTGTTGTGGCATTTAGTCTCCCACCTCTCAGTGCAAACTCACTCTGTGCACAAAACTCTCCAGCTCCTCAGAATTATCACTAGGAAATGGGATAACAAAATTATCTGGTCTGTTAGAGTAATAATGGGCATTTGGTGCATATGAAAGTGTGAAAGTTTCTTTTAGGACACTTTAATTCTCTGTCCACAGAATAAATAGCTTTGAAGCTACGCAGTGTGCTTCCTTTCCAACTTGCCCAGTCCTGTATTTGAGAGAACAAGTTAATTTTCTACACCTGGCTAATTCCTTGCCTCTCTGCCCAGCCTGGAAGCAAGGACTGCCAGCTGTGATAGTGGGGATATTTGTCTGCTGGGAACGGTGTCAAGATGGTGGCTCTGGAGAGGTTGTGCAAGCTGATTTAAAATGTGAACTTTATTGAACTGCATTAGGCAGGCTTTCTGTAAGCTCAAGATGCAAAATGCTGATAAATGGCATTATGCAGTTTGCAACCAGTTCACCATGTAATTTGACTATGTGTACACCCTGGGCTTTAGATTGCACTCAGTTACCTTCATTGGCTGGGCTAGAGTTAAAATTTGCTTGTCTCTTTGACCAAAAAGGAATGGTTATTTCACTCTATTCCTCTGCCAGAGCAGAAAATTGCTGCAGTGACATACAAATGTGGTATAGAAATCCAAATGTGCTGTGAAGGCTATGTGTGATACAGACAACAGGACAAGCAATTCAATAAACTGAGAGTACTTCAAACAGACCAGTCAAGTGTTTTGACTTACGGAAAGATGTGTGTGAATCTTCAGCTTAGGGCTTTATACATTTAGTAATTAGCCTGTTAATAATTAGGCTGTTCCTCTCAAACTGGGAATTATGCTTTAAAAATAAAAATCTTGTTCTGTATTTTGTCCATTTAGTAAGAGACTAATTAACTGTCCTGAGATCCCACTTAAGAAAGGGGCATGACCTATTAAGCCCTTTATTGCCTTCTGCTGTAAAGAAAAAATACCATCCGTGCCTAGACAGGAGCAAAGATCCTCTCATGAGATTCCAAATTTTTTTTGAGCTGCCTTTTTCATTATTTTTCTTAAGGAAAAGGAATGAATGAGACAAATTTTCTTAAGTGTGTTGACCCAACTAACAACTTGCCAGTGCTGAGAGTGGAAAGTCTTGCTTCTCCCTCTTTTTTTCATTCCTGCTCTCCTTAGGGCTGATCAAGTTCACTAACCAAGCGGAAAACTACCTGCTTTATTAATTTAATCTGTCTGTCTGAGTTTTTTTGTCTTGTCTGCATGAAGCTGGGACATTAAAAGGTGTACTGAATGCTAAAGGTGCTGTAAGTTAAGAGGTGAGGGGTAGTGATCAGCAGGAAAGGCCAGGATGTGGTGGTGGGAGCTGGGCTGCTTCTTTGTGCCAGTGGGGAGATCCTGTATTGCCTCAGTTGGTGTCACAGAACCACATGCTCTGCCTGACACACGGTTGGAGAAGAGTTAAATACGGAAAAGCTAAAGTATGACATGATAGCTGGAGGATGAGTTTCGTAGTGAGGTTTAACCTGACTCTTAGAGCACTGGTATGGACAGGTGTAGACTGGCATTCAGTGGTACTTTGGTGCTGATTGTTTGGGAGACCAAGAACAAGTCATTTTGCTTCTCTTTGCCAGAACCTGTCATCAGCTTATAAGATCCCCAAAAAATCACCAATGTATAGTCAAAAAAATTAGCATTACCTTGAAGTTTCCTCTTCAGAGCTCAGAGCAACAACTGGTTGATTGTACAGCACAGTTGTGCTCTAGCAGGGAGGAGAAGACTCTGTGCTCCCACTGCAGCACATAATTTCTACCTGATTTGCAAATGACATAGGACAGTCGTATATTTTAATTTTGTGGCAAATGGTGTGTCCTAAACAAAATACAAACAGATGACTCTTACCTGACTCCCACTGCAGAATTGGTGGTGAGGCTGTTCTGCAGCTCTCCTGTTGCTGGTGATCATCTTTGTCCTTTGCTGTCCTTTTGTTGTCTTTGACATGTACAGTTGCAGTAGCTTTAGCTGTAATTCACTGCTGGCAAGGTACCAGTTTTATAATTATGTATTATTTGGGTAGAAAGAAATAAGCCTCTTGGTCAATGTTTTTACTTGGAATATGGAAGAGTAGAGTTTAGGTCTTCCTGCTAAAGAATGTTTGTTGTGGAAGTGCTCCTAAACTCGTCCCAGTTAATACCTTGGCATGTGGAGTCTCTAACAAGGATCTGGAAGGCTGGACCAAGTTTGTTGTTCAGGCAGAGCAAGAATGTGGAGATTTGCCACCTAAGCGTGGATGGATATCCTGACCCTTGGGCTGTTGTTACTGGATGCCTGATCTGCTGGCAAACTGGATGTCACAGACTGAGTCAAATGCTTGTGGTTACACTAATGCTCAGTGTGGCTTAATAAAGTTCTGTCTCAAAGAGTAGTTCTGTATTATGACAAGTCCTGGTTTATATTACATCAGAATCTGATGAAATGTTGTGGCTTGAAGAGTGTAACCAGTACAACCACACAGTAAAGCCTAGAAAGTTTTGAAAGTATTGAATTGGGATTAGTGACTTGAATTTCATTTTCATTTCAGAACAGTTTGTGTACTGTATAAGCAGGTTCAGCACTGCTCTGGTTTGGCTTTGCTTATAGTACAAATGAAAAACATGGCATTGTCTTAAATGTTACAATGAATGAACAGACACAGCTATTCGTAATGAAATAGTCCATCAATCTTCTTTTTTCCTTGGTTTTACAGGATAACTTCTTCAATTCTAGTATTCCTTCTTTGGGTCTACGTAATGTCATATACATCAATGAAACACATACCAGGTAATGTAGCAAGTCTTCTTTTTGCTTTCAAAATTCTATGTGTTCTGATTTTATGCCAGAGAAATCTCTATTATGGTCTGGAATGAGTTGATATATATTGTGGTCCTAAAATGCAGAAATTTGGTGCTGACTTCAGGAAAGTAATGTACTTGTTAAACCTGGCTGTGTGTATTTGGGAGCTGGGCAAAGTCCTTTGGGGTTATAGACAAGGAGTGTAGGGGTCAAACCTGTTTCACAAAAAAAACAGAGCACCTTTAAATTCTTTCTCCTTTAGTGCAAATGGTATCATCTGTAGTGTAATGTTGAGAGGACCCGATTTATTCCCTTACGCAGAATGACTTCAGGCTGCGTTTTATTTTACTGAGCAGATCTGGCTCATCATTTAGGTGTTTACTATTATCACTAATGACAGTTAAATCTAAATGTGTCTTATGAGTCTGTCCCTTCTCTGCCTCAGTGGCAGAGTGCAACTTCTGAAACCTGGGGTATAAATGAAAAAAATCTAAAAAATCAAGATGTGTCTTTGCGCTATTGGAATCATATCTTGTGTTCTGGGATGAAGATAATGGAATTGCACAAAAATATTCTGTTCCTTGGAAAGTTAATAATGCTTGCTAAGTTTTTTTTACAGTAATCATTAGCATAAGCAGGTCCTGCAGTGTTTGTTGTAGAGTCAGAGCAAACAAAGAGAGGCCAGCAGCCTGAAAGACATGAGCCAAAGTGTCTGAGTGAAAGAAAGGCAGCATTGTGTGTGCTTGAGAGGGAGGAAGCTAATGTTAGAGGGCGTTCTTTATTAAATTTGAATTAATTATGGTTTTTAAGAGTTGAGCTTGTAGTTTAGAATACAGAAAAATAACAGAAATACTGTTGAACTTTTTAAAAATTAGTTTCGTAGGTCTAATGCTTGAATGATTTTGAATGGGCAAAGTTACTTGAATTGGAAATATAAGGAGAAAAAAATACGGGTTAATGAATTATTCTGAAATAAATGCATTTAGCTCAGAATGTCATCATAGTGTGAAAATGGACAATTTTAATGAAGTTCTGAGGTCTCGTGGGGCTACATAGTCACAGTTTCCTGACCTTAGAAAGCAAGAGGGGGTTCTCTTGAACTGCTAGCATGCTGTAACTGTATTGACATGTTACCACAGCCTTTGTCTGAGGTACAGCTGCAACTGTTAAGTGTATCTTGACTGGTCCATTCTGTGTGGTTTTTGTCTTCTCCCATTGCTTCATGATCAGAAAACAGATTTTTCCAATTAAACTACATTGTGTCTAAGCTGTAAAATGAATGTAGAAGCCTTCATGCTTTGACAGATCCCCGCAGTAGCTCTGTGCTGTTGTGATATGTTCATAGTTATGAAAATTGTTGTCAGAAAGAAGCATGTCCTTATCTTTGCTTCCTAGAAAAATCAGTAAGGCTCTCAACTCCAAAGAGAAGGGGGGAAAGGAAAAAAGCAATTAAAACAGAGTCACCAGTCTTCTTCTCTGACAGCACGAATAGCTGGTCTGAGTATTTGTGTAATCAATACGTGTCACTCCGTGCCCATGGCTTGTGCATGTGCACCCATCCTAATCACAGTGCACTCAAGGGCTTTGGCCTTTTGCAGTGTAAAAGTTCCTTCTCATCTTCCTTGCTGTTTTTAACACGTGTATAAATGTACTGAAATGTGGTAGGGAGGTTTAACAGCCAAGCTCAGTAACTCGAGTGATGACAAGGGGTGAGACGTTGGCGACACTCCAGCATGGAAGCCACCATAAGCTTTGTCACCCACGGTTCAGTTTGGGACACTCGCTGGAGCAGCAGCCAGGCATTGCCCCAGCGGACCTCAGGACAGGAGTTTTACGTAATACTTACTGCTCTGGGCTTAGGAATGGCTAGAATTTCATATTTCATCCAGCTGTTAATTCTGCCTCATCACATCAACTCTGCTGTTTGGGGGTCCCTAGGTGTTCAGTTTGTATCAGTGGTGGCTTGTCCACTCCTGGCCTGGTAATAAGGGAGGTGAGGAGAAAAATAGTGATGAATATCCACTGCTGGGGATGGGATGTAAGCCCTTCCTGTGTCACATGCATCTTCTGTGATGTTTGATATTCCAAATAACATTTTCTCAGGTGATTGCTGCTTGTATGATTTAGACAGTAGAGGACAGGGTTAATTTGAAAAGAAGAGACTGTCTGCATAAGTTACCTTAAACACTTGAATTTGTAGTGAGTTTTACTGATCATTTAGTGGTTCCACTCTTGCTAAAACTTTGCTAGGAGAAGGTATGTAGCAGACTCATAGGACTGGGTGTTTGAAAACACTGTAAAGGGAGAAAAGTTAACTAAAAAAGTGGTTTTGGTTTTGATGGCTAAGGCAAACATATTTTCAGAAGTGTGAGAGTTTACCCTGCGCTTACGTGAGCAGCTTTCCCAAGAGGACTTGCTGGTCCTTGAAGAAGTTGACAGACCTCTTAGCTGGGCATTTACTTTCCCCAGTGGAAAGAGTCACCAAACTGGAAATCAATACTACCCCTTCTTTTGGCCTTGCTGAGCTGGGGAGTTGGTTCCAGCGGACAGCCAAAATGTATGTGCTGGTTTGTTTGCTGCTTCCCTGGGATTCTGTGGATGTTTAAAGGCCAGTATCCGTCTGAATTGAAGGGATGCAGACCCCAGGTGTCTCAGGTGCTTTGTGCTATGCATCAGTTATTTCATCCATAACATGAAGCTACTGGCAGTTTACTAGATGATACAGAAGCTTTTAGACAGCCGTTCATAAAACTTTCCTTACTTTTGCTTCTTAAATGTATTTTTAGTTGTTTTTAATGCTATTTTTTTTGGCAGCGAAGTATCTTGAAGGTCACACTGAAATACCCTTCATGTTTTTGTAGGTACAGAGGGTGGCTTGCAAGACGCTTTTGTTATGTCCTTTTTGTGCAAGAGAGGGATGTTCATAAGGGTATGTTTGCCAAGAATCTGACAGAAAATGTGCTGAATAACAGCAGGTAAGATGATGCAAAATTAACTATTTTTTAAATTGCTAATACATTAAAATATGCCTTAATTTAGAAACTGCTAGTTTTGAAAATCAGACTGTTAGAAATATTAGAAAATAGAGTATGTTTAGCACAGCCTTTCAGGACTGTAGCTTGCAATTTCAGTTGGAACAGTAAAAGAGGGAAGTTTAAGGGTTACAAGTCTCTAAATGAATGGTATGTAGTGGAGGAACAGCAGACAGTACACAGAAAAATAAATTGCTACATGAGAGCTCTTCAAACTTCTGTTTGTCTGATTCATGGAAATCATTACCATACTGCAGTCATCAGAAATTGTCAGTGTTTCTGAAATAATAGGAGAGCAGCATTTTGGAGTACCCTGAGTGTACACCTGGAGAGTGCAGCAAAGTACGGAAAAAGGCTGTAGAATGGAGTACCCACCCTTTGCTTTGTGGAGCTTGTTTTCTGTTTCATATGTCTCATTTTAAATGGCATCTTGAGCCCCTGATCAGCTGTTAAGGTATCAGTTTTCCTTGGACACAAAGAAATTCAACCCCATGCCCACTCCCTGAGGCTACTTCTGTCAGAGGGCCCACACTGCCTACATTAACATTCCTAATTCTCCTGAATTTTTAATGCTTGAGTCCCATCTGAAGATGATAGTGTTGCTTCTGAGAAGTAAAGCAGACTGTGTTGTGCCACAGCCATGGTGTGTTAAACCACTCACTCTCTCTTAGGTATGCTTTAAATGGGGAAAATAGCCCTTATGAAATTTTGTTAGACTTGGTAAAACTGAGAGTTCAAGGGGAACAATACTGTAGAAGGTCAGAACAGCAATTGCATAAATCTGTCTAATGAGGTAAATGAAATTGCTGTGGCAGGAAAAAGAAAATATTAACAAAGATGAGATTTCACCCGTTTTCCTTGAATTTTTAACTTTATTAACCGTTTCAGAAAATTGGCAGTCACTTAATATTAGTACTTGTGAACTGTGTACATACTGTTTTATGTAGTCACCTTTGAGCCCATTCAATTATCATCTGCCTGTTAAATTAGAGCTTAGAAAACTGAATTAAATTTAATGCATTTGGAGTATACAGTAGTTCAGTGTGGATGCTTTTTATGTTTGCAAGTTACTCCTGTAGTAATACATAGCTCATTCCAAGCTGTTGTTGTCTGTGCCTTGGATTTTTCTGTTGTGGGACTGTCTCATACACTTCCCTTTTTAATGTTAGAGTCCAGAAGGCCATTGTAGATGAAGCTTCTGAACCAAGTACTCCAGGCAGTTTTGTTCAGACGGATCCTAAAGCTATCAACAAAGTGAAGAAAAAAGCCAGGAAAATTCTCCAGGAAATGGTAGCAAATGTATCACCTGCTTTAATCAGGTAAGAAAATGTCTCATCAATATTGTCAGTGAGTGGAAGGATGGACAAGCTCTTTCTGTATAATACCAACAGAGCTTGTAACACATTATGCAGAAATAATAATTATTCTAAAAATACATTATTCATAAAAATCCCTTTTTTAATTTTAGCTAATAAAGTAGTAGTTATTCTTCATTTTCAGATGCCGCAGAAACCCTCTGCCTTTCCAAGGGGTAGATCTTATGAAAAGATTTAATACAAACTTCTTCTTTTCTCCCAAAACTAGTTTTGGTGCTAGTGCTTAGCATTCACACCATTTATTGTTTCAGGCTCTCATGAGCAGCTATCTGCAGCATCATAGGCTGAAAAACTATTTTTCCAGTAGCCTATTCAATATTGTAATCTGTAGATATAAATAATCTCAGAGAGACTCTTATTTTAGATTAAATCTTCTCCTGTGGTGTCTGCATTTACTACGAAGAATGGTTTTGTCTCTGTCACGTTCCTAGTTCACAGCCTGCACTTGGGTTAATACAAGATTCATGCCATAACTGCAGGAAGCTGAAATGTGGCCACTAAGCATAGGCAAAACCTTGTGTAGCAATTGGATTTTACAGTAATTTTTGTTTAAATATAAATTATCAGATTAAGTGGCTTTGCCTTTAGTCATACAGAAGCAGTATAAAACAGAGGCAGAAATAAGTGAAACTTTCTGAGTTGTGTTTGTTTTCCCTTAGATTGACTGGCTGGGTGTTACTGAAGTTGTTTAACAGCTTTTTCTGGAATATCCAGATCCACAGAGGTCAAATAGAAATGGTCAAAGCAGCAACAGAGGTAAGGGAGGGTGGGAATAAATCCAGTAAGGTGGATTTCTGAAGTAGCTTCTAATAATGTTCGCAGCACTTCTCTTGTTTTGAGAGTTCTGCTAAGTCTGTATGAAATGAAACTGTAGGTAGAACTGTCTTGTATCTATGAAATAGTGTTCTTAATTAAATATATGCTCCTAGGGTTGTGTAACCTAAAATACTATGTGAACTCTGGGCTTACCTTTGATTCAGGATCAAATTTTAACTCTCAGGATGAATTATTATCTCAGAGAATCTGCATCCAACATCATTTCGGTTTCTTGAGCTGAGGCAGCCAGTAATAAATTAGTAGATCTAGTCAGGATTTTTCACTTTTACCTTGATTTGGAATAAAAACCTTTAAGAAAAAACTTTTTCTATTTCTTACTAGCAATCTGTTTCCAGTTTTTCAATATTTATTGAAACTTGTGAAACAAACTGCTAAATGCTACAATTTTCTTTACACTCAGATGGATTAACTCTTCTTGCAGGGTTTACCTTAGAAATATTGATTAGATGGATGAAACAAATAAAAAAAGTTCCTATTATTTTCTGCTGTTTTTTGAATATTGTGTTTGGGAAACCCACTATTCATAAATCCTTGCTAATATCTAATAGAAGTATCAGTACTTTGGTGACAATGAGGATTTTTCCACATCCCTTTAATTATTTGATTAGTCTCTCAACACTGTGAGTCTGAAGAAACGGGGAGTATTAATAATTTTTAATGTAATGGATGCAACTGAAAACTATAGTCCATGCAAACTAGGACTAAAGACTTGGTTTTAGTTGACTAAAGACAAGTTGACTAAAATGTTCTCATTGTCCCAGCTGAAGGAAAACCAGGAGTAAACAAACTCAATGATGGTAATGGGAAAATACCATCAGTTCAGATAAGATGATGCCAGCAATCTCAACTATGGATTTTAGAAAAGGAGTAATATTCCATGTTTCTTAGCAACTGAGTTTTTTCTTTTTTCCTTCTCTCCCCACCACAGATGAATTTGCCTCTCATCTTTTTGCCTGTTCACAAATCCCACATTGACTACCTGCTTCTTACATTCATTCTTTTCTGCCATAACATCAAAGCACCCTACATAGCTGCAGGGAACAATCTCAACATCCCCATCTTCAGGTAATAACCTCTCCTTATTTGAAAAAAACACTGGGGCGGGGGGATCTGACATATTGCACAAAATGTCCAAGTGTAAAAATATCTGAGTATTATCGGGCCATCACGTAGAACTTCTTTGGTTCCTATAACATGTCCAGAGAGGGAGCATCACAACATCCTTCTGAGAAGTTCTGTTATGACCTTAGTGGGGTGAGAAGGATGGATATTCCTTTCTTGGGGTCTCAGAGTGGGTAGGTGACTTAGGAAAGACGATGCAGGATCAAGAGTTGTGAATGGACAGCTCTTCATGCAGTTTAGTGAGCTGGCTGAGTAGCAGCATCAGTACTGGGTGAATAATACTTTGTGGAAAAGTATTCTACTTGAATCCGTGTAAAATGATATTTCTGGTGGCTGAAGAACCTGAGGTATTCTAGGTAATACTTTACCATTGAGACAGAATTTGGGCATATTTGATATCTAAAAAAACCACTGAATATTATAGGAAGTGATGAGGAAAGAAGGGGAATACCTTGACTTTGAGGGTATTTTACACAAGTAAGTGCTGGTCTGTAGTAATCCCAGTGAAAAAGACATTCATATGAGTTATCAATTAAAATGCTATTTCTTAGGGCCAGCAGAATAAAGGAAGAGAGTTTAGCAGAGGTACTCTTAACATTACTTTAGGCACTGGGAACCATGAGTTCTGCAGTGTTCAGCAGGCCCATGGTCCACACACAGCACCCTGTCTGCAGAAAGGGGTACCCCTTTTTGGTCCTTTGAGCCAGTAAAGGATTTTCTTGCAAGAAAAGAACTTTATTCATCTTTGCTTCTGTCAAGCAGGAGGGATGTTCTCATGAGACCTTCTTGCTGCGCTGTGAGATAAATGCAGGACCATGCAGGTGGTGTAGTTGCTGGTGCCAAGTGGGAGCTGCCTGCAGATTGCTCTGTTAAAATCAGCTGGCAGAGCTGATGCTGCAGCTGAGGGGAGTGTGCAGCACACCACGGACATGAAGGACATGCTGTCTGTGCAGCACAGCACGGACTGGGGCCAGCTCAGGTTAACTCTTACATGGGTCACCGGCATCTCAGTGTGCAAGAATATCCTGGTCAGTGGCAGTGAAATGGAGCAAGGCAGTGTAAAGAAGCCTGTTCTATATGTGAAATAGAGAAATATTTGTGTAGTCCCATCATGTGGAAGTAGTGTAATGCGGTTTAGTCTTTAAGAATTTCCATTATTTGAATCCCTGTTGTGTGCTAGGAATTTTGTGCTGGATGTGTAGTAGTTTGCTGCGAACTGAGATCAATGAATGTAATCCTTCTTTGGTGTGTAGCACACTGATCCGCAAGCTGGGAGGATTTTTCATCCGTCGGAAGCTGGATCAGAATCCTGACGGTCGCAAGGATTTCCTGTACAGAGCTTTGCTCTATGTGGTGTGTATTTCTTGCCTTTGTTTCTGTAGGTCATGTTTCACTTGGGAAAATGAGTTCCATCACTCTGGGGACGTATTGCTTTGAACTTGTCTTAAGTTTCATGCTGCAAAAAGGGGATTCATTTTTATATGAAGGTTTGAATTTATAAAATAAAGAAAATTGCATGCCCAGCCCCTTCGAAGATGAGCAGATTCCCACCTTGCATAATCCTTATTAAATAATGTGGAATTAATGCTCTCTGAGTTAACTTATGCTTGTTTTTCTGATGTCTTTTGTTGTGAGGCATCTCTACCCCGATTCAGTTAACACAATAGAAGTGTGTTCATGATGGGTTGATGTAATCCTGTGTGCCATGCAGTGTAATAACTGTATTTACATCTTGGATAATGGGATGTGCTGGGGAACCAGAAGGAGAGATGAATGCGAATCGACTGCAGCAGCTGTTGCTAGAGATGCTTTTTGAACAAATGTCATTATATTGCTTGTATATTTGTGCAAATTCAGTTGCACATAGGTCTGGGTTTGTGTCAGGCTTTAATTAATTACTGGGGGTTTTTTCCACAAGTACTCATGCCAAGTCATGATCTTCCAATGCTTTTAAAAGAATTGGTTGCCAAGAATATATTTGAAATATAATTATATGTTATTTTATGTATATGCCAATATAATTACATACTTATTTTTTGTCTTTTCCAATCTTTTTGTATTCAGCACATAGAAGAATTGTTGAGACAGCAGCAGTTTCTAGAAATATTCTTGGAAGGCACACGGTCTCGAAGTGGAAAGACATCTGGACCTAGAGCAGGTCTTCTGTCCGTGGTGGTGGATGCTCTCTTCTCGAACGCTACTCCTGATGTCCTAATTATACCTGTGGGAATCTCCTATGATCGCATAATTGAAGGTCACTATAACAGTGAACAGCTGGTAAGAGCAATCAACCAACCTGTTTTGCCTGGGGGGTTTTCTGCTTATGTGCAGGAAAATGTGTTACACAGTTGAGTGCTGTGCTAGTCCTCTGTCCCATGGACTCGGGTTAGTGTTGAGCCATGAATCACAGAACCACTCTGACAGGGAGTGCTGCGGTACAGGTGACACACTTCTAAATGCAAATTCATGACATAACACGTAATATGTTCAAGGGGATATCTATGGAGAAAAACAGTTCTCTAGACTAACTTGGTGTGTCAAAAGCTTTAGCCTTGCTTTGTGTGCTGTTTGCATGCATTTTATTTTTAAACATAACCTTTTAATTGCAAAGTGGAAGAAAAGCAAGACAACCACCTATGTTTTCTAGGGCAAGCCTAAGAAGAATGAAAGTCTTTGGAGTATAGCTAGAGGAGTCTTCAGAATGCTGCGGAAGAATTATGGATGTGTCAGAGTAGATTTTGCACAACCATTTTCCTTAAAAGTAAGTTTGGTATCTTGAAGGTCTTCTTGGAGCTTTGACACTTTTGATGTTTCAATAGTGGGACACATTTATTTTGATTTTCTCTTCGTGGGTTAGCATCACTGGCATTATCTGCTGCCGTCCATTCTGGCAGGACAAAATATCCCTGTTTTTGATGAATGTGTGAGTCTTTGGAAATAATCTCAGAGTTGATATATTAGCTTTGAAATGGTCTAAGTATTCTTACTGGTGGGGTTCTTTGTTTATCAAGCAATCTGTAAAATGATCCTTATACATGTAGTAATTCTTTATGTTGTAGAGACATTTGAAGGAAGCTGAATACTGTTTTCCAGTTTAAGTAATTTAATGGCATATTGCTATGGTTGAGGAAAGGCATTTATCTCGCTGGATTTTTAAAATAGCTAAGCAAATTAGTAGCTATAAAAGTGTCATGGGCAGTATATCATAAAAATCTGTATATTCTTTGGAAGTCATCATTCATTATTAGCTCACAACTATTACCTACACTACTTCACCATAGGTTGTTCTGTAGCTTCTCAGAGAATGGGCAGTATCTGCCTTCACTAAATTTTCTCTGATCTCTTTACAGAATCTGCTGGTACTAATCTGCATTTCACTAATCTGTATTCTGCCACAGTATACCTTATTTTTAGTGTGACTTTAATAAGATTAAGCACTGTAACAGCAACTTACTAGAACATTATTCAAATTAATTAGGTGTTCTTCTTTCTGCCCTACTTCCCTCAGAAAAAGCAGTAGGTTGGAGAGCTTTGGAGGGTTCAGTTACCACAGCATGAAATTATTGTGACCGGCTGCACTGCATTATAATTAGTGTCGTAGGGAAAGATACTAATTCCCTTCCAAAGGAGAAGGCTTGGGCTATTCTTGGTAGGGAGTTAACAACTCTTCTTGGATCAGTGTAAGGAAAAGGTGGTTATCTGCCTTCTTGATCTAGTGAAATGCTAATCACTCTATACCTTCCCAGCAGCCTCTGTCAGGTCTCATTTGTACCTGTGTTCCTTATTGTGCTCTAGAAGGGTGATAAATGGCATAAATCGTTCAAGTGTGCTTGAGCTCGGACGTGCAGAAGTGTAACAGTAGTTGTGTCACTGCAGGTTTTTCTAAAGCAGATGAGCTTTGGGGGTTAATTTTGGGCATCTGCAGTTCTGTGAGCAGAGGCTTGGAAGCTGAAGAGAGTGTGAAAGAGGCTATGAAAGTCTTTTAAGCCGCTTTCCTGGGAGGGAACTGTTTTCCTGACCAGCAGGTTAAGTGGCTCTTTAGTTTCCCATTCTTTACAGAAACTGAGGGAACACAGTGTCCTGGAAACAGAATAATGTAAATTTTAACCTATAAGGAGAGAAGTTTGGCTTTTGAGAAAGCTGGGATTCAGGAATTCCAAGCATGCAGTACCCTGCCTGCTTCCTGGGGGCTTTAGTTTGTGTTTTGCAACTGGTGTTTTGTACACCTGTGTTTACCCTTGGAGAAGTTCTCTATCCTGGCATTTGAGTAAGGTAGGCGCAAGCAGTAATTACAGTCTCCATGCTCATTCTGAATGGGTGCTAGGCTTTGCTCTCACTCATGTTAATGAAGCAGTTCTCATTAATTTAATCATGGAGCTGCTCATCTCAAAGGAGTTGTTCACAGCAGGGTGCTGACAGGGGTTATGTGTTGTTTTCATTGCAAGTTTTTTCACGAAGTACAGTTTCCTTACTGTGGGAAGTCTACTTATTGCATAAAATAAGTCAAAAGTGAATAAACTGTTGAAAACTTTTAATATCTCTGACCTTATTACTGCTTTTTTAGTGTGAGCTATTTTTAATCATAGTTGCATTTTTGCATAATTGCCCTTTTCCTGTAATAGCGTTATCAGTTGAACACAAGAATAAGGAAAAAGTACAAAAAGTAACGAGTCTTTTTTTAACAGGAATATGTAAACAGCCAAAGCCAAAAACCTGTGCCTGCTTCTCTGTCTTTGGAACAAGCTTTGTTACCAGCTATCCTTCCATCAAGGTAGAGATTTTTTAGGGGTATTGTTGAGAAGGAGGACAGGTTGGGATTTGTTTGGTTGGGTTTTGTGTGTCTTTTTAGTGTTCTGCATTACATTCCCAGCAGCATGTGAGCTCCCCATGGATAATCTCAATGTATAGAAAAATGCAAAACATAGACGATTGTAATTATGCAATTCATTTTAAGAGTTACATTCTTCCTGATGAGCTCTGTTTAAATAAATTCAAGGAGACTTTTTTCCTTTTTTAAAAATTTTAGTGACTTCTGTTGGTTTATTTCTAAATTTAATAGAATAACTTCAAGGAAAAATGACATTCTTAATGTAAAGTGAAGGATTTGTTTAAACCTCACAAACATTTCACAAGATTTTTAGAATCATTCCAAAGCAAATAGGACCTGGGAGTGAGTACTCCTTGTTTTCAAGGAGGTGACTGTCACTCAGAACCGCAGAACTGCTCAAGGGTTAGTTCTGCATTTGTTATATAGACACACATTTTAGTTGGTCTTTTCAGGAGTTACACAAACCTGTGTGCTCCTGGTGGAGAAAGTCAGTCCTCTAGAAAGGACTGACTGTAAGAGGACCTACAACCTCTAGAAAGTTGTAAGTCCATACAAAAGACCATTTCTAGTTTGCAGAGAGACTGGGCTCTATCTTTTAGGCAGATTTACTTATTCTATTGTTGTCCATATTTGTTGAAGGAAAAAGAGCAATTGGTGTTACAGCAAAGTCATAAGTAGGCATAGGAAAAGCTTGCAATTCTTCTTTTGGTAGTCTTATCATGGGTTGTTGTTTAGTGCAAGGAAATAATCAGGGAAAGTCACTAGAGCTTTTTGCTGATAACATTTTCTGCCCTTACCACACTGTAATGGTATTTTGTGCTGTGGTTCAGTTAGTGCATATAAAAAAAAAATCAGATTATTTTACATTTTGATAAAAATCTAAATGCCAGTGTGCTAATTTTTATTCATTATTATTTATGATTATTTATTTATTATTTATATTAACCAATATTTATTTATTTTTTATTATTTGTATTAATTCTGTATTCAGACCTAATGATACTGTGGATGAAAGTGCAGAGGCCTCGCTGCCCAACTCCAGGGATATCACCAGTGAGCCCTTCAGAAGAGAGCTGATATCCAACTTGGCTGAGCACATTTTGTTCAGTAAGTGTTAAAGAGTGTCACTACCACAGAATCATTGAGTGGTGTGGATAGGAAGAGACCTTAAAGATCATCTCATTTCAACCCCCGCTGCCGTGGGCAGAGACACCTCCCACTGGACCAGGTTGCTGTCAGCTGCCTGTTCTGTTGTGCTGACTGCATGAATTGTCTGTGTGGTAATGTCACACTTGTAATTGTCTCTGTTCAGGTGGTCATTGACTTCATATGCTCTCTTTACAATTCTCCATCCTTTGCTTTCCTCCTTCCTCTTCAAAGTTTAATGAACTCTTTTTCTGATTAAGTGAAGATTTTTGTTCTGTTTGCTGGACTAGTACACTAAACTTTCTGTTCTCTGAAGTGCTTGATTATCATATTGATACACTCATTTCTTTTCTCCTCCTGTATGGAGTTATTGGAGCGTCTCAATGGCATTATTTAAGGTCATACTCACACGAACTCATCCACCTGCATGGAGCAGTGTTGCCAGATTTTATAGGTTATGTGGTGAATGCTTCAGTCAGTAGATCTGTGGTTTGTGGTACAAGAGATACACAGAAAACAGTTCTTAGCTTAGGAAATATTTAAACTTTATTTGGCCTTCTTAGTCCAAGTTACTTTCATTACTTTGTTTCTAGATAATCATAATCACACTTCATATTTCATTTGGTGGGTACAGTCTGTGCCCACATCACTATTAGTATTTTTTAAATAGTGGGTAGTCTTTCATTTTTAATGATGTTCTGAATGTCTCAGGTGCTTACCAAGTTTATCTTGTTCACCTCTAGCTGCTAACAAGTCCTGTGCTGTGATGTCTACCCACATCGTTGCCTGTTTGTTGCTGTACAGACACAGGCAGGTAAGGCTTCTGTGCTGCTTAAATAGCCAAACATTGCTTTGGCCTTGTTAACTTAGAAAGAGTATGGATTTTACTATTGCATGATACTGATAAAAGAAGAAAGATGCATTTAAATTAAAGTGGATTTCAGGTAGTCTGAGGGCTGATATTTTAGTTAGCAGTGAGTGCTTGAAGACAAGCCATTACTGATGGGATGATAATAAATGCTCATGTGGAAATAGATCTTTGTAATTCAAAATGTTATGCTTTTTTTAAAGATTACATGGGTTTCATTATTTGTATTAGGATTGTTTTTTAGATCTCAAAACACCTTCACTGTTGAATACTCTAGAAACTGTTCCATTAATTTCCAAATTGATTTTGCTGTTCCTTGGTATTAAAATGTTGCATCACAATGGCAGAATGATACTAATGTTTACCTGAAGTCTTGTGCTTGAGACTTGGAAGAATTTTTTTTTCTCCTACAAGTTTGTTTTGCATTTTTTCTAAAATTCCTTCTCCTTCTAATCTGAAATTTTTATTGCATGTAAGCTGAGAACAAATGGGAAAACGTTGGTCAGGTATGTAATCTTGCTTGTGGAGGAAATGTCACCATTCTCATCAGTCCAGTCTTTCCAATTTCCTAAAACAGTGGAATAAAAGAAGCATTTTACAGTGGGATCTGAATCCATCTTGACAGAAAACAAGAAAAGGAGGTGCCTGAGGAAAGGCTTTTCCTCATGTTCCAAACGAATTGTTCCGTTCTGTTAAGTGCAATATTCCCAGCTAATTGATTGTTCACTTTATAGCATAGGTAATGGAAATTCAATACCTCTGACATGTTCTTGAGGTATCTTGAGGTATTCAGGTCTCTGCAGGTTATGAAATAAACCAAGAAGCAAAGAAAAGTCTTGCATTCCAAATAGGTCTATTGCTGTAAAATATAATTGCATGTAATTCAAAACATGTGGGACTACTTCATCAAAACCTCAGTGAAAATCAGTTTTTCTGCTCTGACTTGTGCTTTGTGTTATTGATAGTTAGTGCATTGCATTTGATACATACCTGGTTATGTGGTTTACAGATAAACTCCTGTGCAGAAATACTGTTTAACTGTGTGATTCTGTGCTTATTTCTAGGGAACAGATCTTTCCAGGCTGGTAGAAGATTTCTTCTCCATGAAGGAGGAGGTCCTAGCCCGTGACTTTGACTTGGGATTTTCAGGGAACTCGGATGATGTTGTCATGCATGCCATCCACCTTTTGGGGAACTGTGTAAATATCACAAACACGAGCAGAAACAATGAGTTCTTCGTCACTCCCAGCATCACAATACCTGCTGTCTTTGAACTCAACTTCTACAGCAATGGAATACTTCATGTATTCATTAAAGAGGCTGTTATTGGTATGTTTTGGGGTTTATCAGGGAAAGACTTTCTTGTAACCCTTGAAGTCAAAGTATCTGCACAAAGACCCCCATCAGTTTCTTGTGTTATTTACTTCAATATATTTTTTCACTTCCTGTTTCAGCCCATGTTTACATTAACAACAAATTTTAAAGCAGACTTGTATTTTGTCTGTGGAACATTTCCATTCTTTTTTTCCCCCATCCTTCATTTTTGGAAGTATTTGTGTACTGGTCACTGCCATAGGCAAGGCACTATCAGAGTTCTGAGCCAACATGGCAAAACCAGTGCTTTGAAGAGCAATATTTTAATGAGATTTTGGTTTGATCTGACATTACTGAACACAAAATCGTGGTGAATTCTGTCTTTATTCTTGAATGGCGTGTGTAATATTTGACTGCTTTTAGGCCCAGAAGTGGACTAAACAGAAATTTGGTGTTTCCTTTGCCACAAAGCTCTTTGGAAAACTAAACTTTGCCTGTGTTTGTTTGTGCTGCAGCCTGCAGTCTTCACGCCATTCAGAGCAGGAGGTACAGAAATGGCACCAGTGGGGCTTCTCCCAGTTTGATCAGTCAGGAGCACCTGGTCCGAAAAGCTGCCAGCTTGTGCTACCTGCTCTCCAATGAATTCACTGTGTCTTTGGTGAGTAATTGCATTAATTGTCCAGTTCTGGTTCTGCTTGTTACTGTAAAATTACAGGAGGCTTTCTTAGGTGTCACAGCTGTGCTCTGCTCACTGTCAGTGCAGTGTGATGGTGGTGGCTGTCAATGGATGTCACACCCTGAGTGCCACTGCTGCTCCTGCTGGTGCCTGAGGTGGCAGTGCTGGGCTGGGCCTGGAACACTTCTGCTGTGCTGGCTTTAGGTATTTCCTGGGAGAGAAAAGCTGCTCTCTCAGCTTCCCACAGCTCGAGGTGGGCTGCTTAATGCCACCTATCAGATTTTTTGTCACTTAGGTCATTAGGTCATTGCAGCTGTGTTTGCATTCTGCCCAACCTATTAATTTTTTTTTTAACCTAAAAAAAACGAAAGTCGTTGGGACTACCCAGCTGCTATGAGTTTGCACAGATGATTGAAATTATGTTGGGAAGTAAGGCTCCATATTCTAAAGCTATTCCTTATTTGCATAGGAGTGCTGTACTCATGTTGTGCTACACCTAGTACTTAGTGGCAATTTTAAACATGGCCTGACTTCAGTTTTTGTTGTACTACAAAACACAGACAAGAGCTGATGTTATCTCATTTTTCAGACACTGCATCCTTTCAATTTTAAGTGCTAGATGTTCTTTTTTCTTACATGTAGAAGTTACTTAAAATTCTAGAGATTCTTGAATTAGTTCTTAAGTTTGCACTCATATTTGACTTGTGCATTTTTACAGAAGCATAAGCCAAATTTAGTATTTTTATCTGGGAAGTATTGTTAACTCGTATAGTGGAGTTCTTTAGTAATATTATCCTTCTGCTTTGAGAGTTAATAATTGACTATTTTTTTTTAACTAAGAAAATATTTCCTAAATTATTATGAATAATGTAAATGAGATTGGGGCTTTGTATTCAGTTTCAAAACACATAAGAGAATTTCTTGAAAGTGTAGTTTCGTTTAAATTCCAAAGAGATCACTGTTATGAGTTTCAGTAATTTTAATTTTATGATGATTTTATTCCAGAATTGTTAACAAACTGAAGTTTGGTTAGAGGCTATTAAAAAGGGAGAATATTCAATTTGGCTTTCTACCAGTGGTAAAGCATTTCAGAAAAATCTTGGGCATGTTTTAAATATCCTATTTCACTATAATTTTTTTAATGTCTGCCAAGATAAACACAAGAGTGGTGCATTAGGATTATGCTGATAAAAGTTTAACAACTTGCATAAGAGGAATAATACTGCTGTAACCAAAATGATACTGAACAGGGAATGATGTTGCTGTAATGAGTGTAATGGATGTGATTTTCTCATTGCATTCCTTTTGTGCTGTGCAGCCTTGCCAGGTGATCTATCAAGTTTGCCATGAATCTGTGGAGAGGCTGATCCAGTATGGAATTCTCCTGGTGGCCGAGGTAAAGTGGCAGAGGTGCTGCAGGAGCAGTGCACTGTACTAGAGGTAGTTGATGCTCCTTAGCTGTGAGACTTGTTCTAAAGGTCTGTTGTTACTGCAAGCCTGTAACAGCGTGCCCAGGGCTGAGACTGCCTCACTCCCCTGTTCATAAGCGTCACACACTGGGAACAGTCATCCTCTGATGCTTCATGACTCCATGTGTAATTTCATTTTACCAATAAGGCTACTAAGGAAGACACATATTTTTGTACTGTCTTGAACATTGGGATTTATTTTATTACTGGAGCCCTTTCAAATGTAGCATAGCTACATGGATTTTTATTTTCAACTCTTCAGGAGTCAGGAGTCCAGACCTTTTGTCATTCTTTAATTCCTTTGCATTGATCTCAGAATTACTGTAAAACTCTCCAGCTTGCAGTTTCAGGGCTGCAGGGGAGTCACTTTGTGGTGAAGTTTGCCAGAGGTGTACAGTGCAAAGAAGACCTGACGAGCAGAGGCAGCTGATTCAGCATATCTTTGCTTCATAAACTTCTTTTGTGCACAGTAAACAAATCTTGGCACCCAGGAGGAAGCAAGAATAAAACCCAGTCTTTTTCACCAAATGTCTCTTCTCTCTCCTTTTCTCAATGCTGCCTATAATGGAGTCTCCCCTGCTTCCATTAAATATTGGTTAATAAATACACTGATTAAGTCAGATGAGATTATAAAATAGACCTATTGCTTGCCTAGATTTGGAGTTTTTACCTATTTACCATGTTGTCTTTGAAATTTAAGCAGGATGATCAGGAGGACGTTAGCCCCAGTCTAACAGAACAGCAATGGAATAAAAAACTCCCTGAGCCATTATCTTGGAGAAGTGACGAGGAAGATGAAGACAGTGATTTTGGAGAGGAGCAGAGAGATTGCTACCTGAAGGTAACATTTTCCTAAGGCTAATAGCATTGAACCCTCTTGTGAGAGATACAAACTACTTTGCTTGTTCAGGACAGGTAATGCACTCTAAAAGGGGCACATCCAGCTGGTATTTATATTCAGCCTGTATTTCACTTCATAGATTGCTTGTGTTGATTTTAGATACTAGTTTTCTCAGAGCTGACACAAACACTCTTTAGGATGTCTTGTTAACACTTGAAAACTTCTGTGCATCTCTGTGAATGTAGGGCAGCCCTTCTGTTGGCTGCAGAACAGTAAGTCTTTAATTTTATCTTGAAAAAATAGTAATACCCTGGAGGAGGGAAAAATAGCATTGGTCTGTGATGTTCAGTGCTTGTTTTGTCCCTCATGATAAATCTTTTTTCTGGCTATGCTCCCATATTGTGCTGTGCCCCCACACTCATTTTTGTGCAAGTTTTTGTAGTTTTGTTTTTATTTTGAATACTTTTTTGCCTTGTTCTGTCTTGCAGGTTGTTTCTGGTTTCCACTGGTCTCTGTCACTGAACCTTTTGTTGCCTTTCCTTAGGTGAGCCAGTCTCAGGAGCACCAGCAGTACATCACCTTCCTGCAGAGGTTGCTGGGACCTCTCCTGGAGGCATACAGCTCCGCTGTCATCTTTGTGCACAATTTTAGTGGTCCTGTTCTAGAATCTGAATATATTCAGAAGCTACACAGGCACTTAATAAGCAGGACGGAGAGGAATGTTGCTGTGTATGGTACGTTAAGCTGGTTTGGGAACTGGGTTGGATTCATTCTGTGCTTTCTACCACAAGGTAGCCTGAATTGAACTGCAGTTTGTTTATCTCTGGGTTTTCTTTCTTGCAGCTGAGAGTGCTACCTACAGTCATGTGAAAAATGCTGTGAAAGTCTTCAAGGAAATTGGAGTAAGTGTTTGGTGCTCACATCTGGTGACTGTTAAGTTTCATTTCAATAATGAGCACAGTTTGGACATTTCAAGGAATCTGTTCAGTGTCAGTTTAAAATCCCTGAATGTATCTGTGGAAATGTATTGTGGGTTTAGAGCATTTTGGTTTCCTTCAGGCTGAGGGCTGTAAAAGGGAGCACAAGCTGTAGAACAGGGCACTTCTTGCCCCTGAGAAGGCCCATCTGGATGGCTGGGTGACTAGACATTTTTATTCACAGCAAATGAAGTTCCTCTGTTCTACTTCATGTCCCTATTGGACAATATTGAAAGGCTGAGAGCATGTTCTGTGCTCAGTAACAGCTAAATTTAATTTTGAAGTTTACTTAAATCTTTAAAAAAACATTAGTTATTGAATTTTGGCTTAGCAGTGATTGATGCTCCAGAAGAATCATCCTTATACACCTTCAGTGTTCACCGTGGGGGTGCAGGTGTTCTTTAAGATAAACATCCAATTTTGTACTTTACCACTAGTATTTTAAGTTTTAAATCACCCAGCTAGATTTTGCAAGTGAAGTGTTTTTCCTTCATCAGAATGGCATGGCTTCCTGAATGCCAGATACAGCATTATAATTCTGAAAGGATTGACATTTAGGCAAAATGTTGCTAGATACGGGTTTTGAAGTATTTGTCTTTAAAATCTGATGTATTGAATAATCCAACAATAGTTAGCCTAGTGTAGGTATTTTCCTGTAGACTCCTAATAGCTGTGAAGGAAGCACATATTGAATCCATCATTTTCCAACAGCAGGATAAACGAGAATGAAAAGTGGAACTAGATAATGTTTGCTGAGCTTCTGTTATGGCATAGCATCTGAATTCTTGTTTTTAAAGTGCTTACACTTTCAATTGGATGCCTTTGATTGCTTGTTTTATCCCTCACTGTTAAGATTTGGCTGTTTATCACACACTGTGCTTATTTCTCAATTTCGTTTCTTCTATAACCCTTGAATGGCTTCAACACTGAGTGAACTCTAATAATACCTAAAGGCATTGCCATCTAAACCTTCAAGAAAGGAAAGGAAAAGAGTCTTGTAAACGAGGGAAAACTTAGTATAGACCATAACATTTCAGTCTCAGAAGAAGGGAGATTCCTTTGACATGGTGGTGCTTACATGAGTTCCTGCTGTGCTTTAGGTTTTCAAGCAGACTAAGCAAAGGAAAGACATCATTTTGGAACTCAGCACTACGTTCCTACCTCAGCGCAACAGGCAGAAACTGCTGGAATTCGTCATGAGCTTCATGGTGTTATAGACCACCCACAGCACCTTTGTCCAGGGACACACGGACAGTTTCTGAGACTGTGGCAAAGCCTGGGGACATTTGCTAATCCTTCAAAGTGTCAGGTGCCACTGTCTGGGTAAGGCCTTCTCTGACTTGAACTACTGGAAGACAAGTGCCTTCTTACCTGTGCATTTATGGGTTTCTTACAGTCCCAGTCCTGCTGTAATACAGCGATACTCAGATGACACTTTGGATACAAGTAATTAAACATGTTGCAAAAAATAAGATAAATTATTAGAAGTAGACATAAAAAAAGAGTGAAGTTTTATCAGTGTTACATTTTAAATGAACTTTTAAAGACTGTAACAGATGCACAAGTACACATACTGGTGTTCTGTAGCTAACCCTGAGATCTTGAGTTTAGTGGCAACACAGCTTATGGCTTAACCAAGTAACTCATTCCAATTCAGTTTTACTGTTTTAAATAAATGGTTTAAAAATTTTGCTTAGGCAGGCTATGTACGTCATGGATAAAGCCATAGTTTTTCATAAATGTTAACATAAATGCCAAAATTCTAATGAAAATTACAGGTACAGACATCTGAGAATAACAATCATGTAGCAGGTGATTGTGAGAAATGTTAGCAGGCACACCTTGCACTATTAAAACTGTGTAGTGCAGTGGTAAATTGCACTAATCACTGCTGCCAGGAAGACTGTGAGAGTAGTGTTCTTGTTTTTATTATGGCATCTGTCATTCAGCCAGATGAAAGTCAGGAGACAGTTGCCTGAATGTGAATATGTTGTAAAATCTTAGATTATTATTTAATTGAAAAAAAAAAACCAACGTAATAAGTTCCGGGGTTTTTTTTTTGGTTTGGTTTTGTTTTTTTAATTAATAGGATGTCAGATTTTTTTTAAGTGGAGTAAAGACTTGATTTGGTGAAATAAGTTTTAATTTTGGCCCTAAAAATTTCAGCAATAACTTCGGCACTTCTTTGGAAACAAGTGTTCATATTGTATTCTCTTGTTGAGCACACCTAAATTGACATGAAGTAGTACCTCTAGAAACACAAAAATATAAACAATGTACTTTTGACTGTGATCTAACTGACTTACAAAAAAAATTCATTCATAGGCAAAACTGAATGATGAATAAATTCTGTCCTATGAAACAGGACTCTGGTGTTGCAATTGGATCCTTTTGCATGAAGGACTTGCACTGTAGATTTCATCTTCTCTCCATGTGAGGGCAGATCAGATTGCAACCTGTAGTCCTGTATTTTAGTACAGCTGATTTAGCTGAAGCAATAACTTGGTGGTACGTGAAGCTGGTTTGCTTGTGAAATGTGTTTTCCCTCCTTTATGCCTTCTAGATGAGGGAAATTAAACATTTCCTTTACTGCATTGCTTTGCTTGATTCTCACATCCTGGCCTTGTGAGCAGAAAATCCCCCAAACTTCATCATGTAATCTCTGTTGCTTAACACAAACATGGAAAAGCATACTTGAATCCCAGCACTTGCACTGTTATGCCAGCACAAAACTGATGCACACAATTAGAGTTTGTGGCCAAGGAGCTTGCATTTGTACTGCACATTTGTCAACGAGAATATTTCTGTAAATTTTTTTATTAAATGCTATTAATATTTGAAACCTGCAGTTTATAGTTTATTAGCATTATACTGTTAGCACTGTGAGATGCATGTGTTTTGTCACTAAACCAGGTGCTCTACAACACTTAAAGAATTTCTGAACCAAAGCTACATTAATATGGATAAACACTGACCCCAGAGTCGCTTGTGTTCTTATGTCCTTCTGCTGTCTCAGCAGGACAGTGACTACATCACACATAATTTGTTTTGTGAAGGCTGCCAGCTGTTTAGAAAACAGTTTCATCTCATACTCACTGATGTGCACTGTTCATCCACCTGATGAATTCTCCATACAATGTTTGTTGCTGATGGCTTCCATTTAATATCAAAAAAAGTCTAGGTGCTTCTGAATAACGAGCTCTCATAGTTTACTGCACTTCAGGAAATCTGAAGTGTACTAACAGCAAAGGTTGTACATAAAAAAATTTTTAAAAATGAAGCAATATGAAGCAAACAAAAACTTGAGTCATTTTATTAAGAATGTTTTGCCAACGGAGGTACTAGTTACCATAAAACCCAGGAGTCCTGTGGTCACCGGAGTGTACTGGCTAGGTGTTGCAACTAAAATAATTTATGGCTTACATTAAAAAAAAAATTTAAAAATAAATCTGGTTAATATAAATCAACGAGTGGGTAATAATGCATGTGAATAAATGTTAGTGAATACTTATATATGCAGGGGGAGGGGGCACCTCTAAAACTTCTGATTTTGTATGAAAAAAAAAAACCTGCATGTGAGAGATTGGTACTATGAATCATATGCCACTGGAAGCCTTTGCATTCTGCAGCAAGTGTCTATGTATAGGTGTATATATGCTAGTGTGTATGTTCTGACACACATCATCTCTGCTTTTCCCTGAAATTAAAGCACAGAATGTAAAATTATCAGGCTGTAACAGTCAAAAAAACCTAAAACCAACACTTGCACTGTATTTACACCTTCAGTGTCTTCTGATTTTATTAACTTCTCATGTTTCCTTTGCTGTTAGAATTCCAGATCGAGTTGGTGTCAGTAAAGTTAACCAGTAAAGAAAGAAAGGACTGGCCCTGAATTACCACAACTGTATTTTAAGACTTTATGAAGACTTACATGAGTCTCGTCATTCTTATGAGCATAAAACTCAGGTGTGCAAATCTTTTTGGGCCAGTGTCTTTCCGTGCTATGAGAAATGTAACCTCTCCATGCACACCCTGTAGATGTCCCGTTTTTGGAGTGGTGAAAACGAGGAATTGCACTCCCTGCAGCAATCCATGTCCTCTTGGCAGCGCAGGGGCAGAGCTGCCTGCTCTTGGCAGCACAGGGCTGTACTCCCCCTCTCTGGGCAGGAGATTCAGCTGCCTGCCTGCTCCTCCCAGAAGGGCCCCAAGCACCACTGGAAGAAGGCTGAGCTGGGAGGTGATGTAAGATACTGTAGATTTTGTGTTTCTGAGCTCCTGAGCCAGGAACTGCTGACTGGAGAATGTTACTGTGTTTTACCTGTTCTGTGTAATGTGTGTCTGTTGTAGAAGCACAGAGGTGTACTGGAGTCATTTTAATAAATTAAACTGTTTGCTAATATGACATTTAACAAGCTCTTCTGGTGTTCTTTTGATTTATTTTTTTGGCCTTGTTGTGTTTTTTTAAATAACTTGCTAAGGTAATTCATTCAATAACTTTGTCCCAATGCAGGTAGTTCCTGAAATTAAACCATTAAAATCGTCCATTGTAGATGTATCTCTGCCCAGTGTATGTGCTGGAGCAGAGACACTCAGAAAGGAGATGGAGGTGACATCCCGTCCCCTGTGCCACTGTTTTGTTGCAAAGTGGAGGTGCCATTTTGCCTCCCTGCTCCCCCATCCCCACAAGGTTTTTGTACATGGAGTTCTTTTGCAGTTCCTCTCTCCTCAAGGGGGTCTGTTTGTCATTCAGGGGCCTGGGATGGCTCTGATGCTGCAGACTTCCCTTCTTGTGGTGATTTCAAGCTGACCTGGAGTGCAATAAACACCTGTCAGCAAATGTGACAGCATCTGGCAAATGTGAATTAATTGGAATGGGGCTTTAATACAATAAAACCTGCATAGATGATCATTACCTAAATTGAGAAGGAGGGATGCTGCTTCACTCTTCAGGAAAAAAAGTTATAATCAGCTGATTCTTTAAGAGGCCTCTAGCAATGTTCACATGCAAGCAAGGCTCAGTTAATTGACAACTCTAGGCTGAAGCAGGAAACTTAGAATCCAATTATTGTCAATGGCTTGAATTAAACCCAATTCTTGTTGGTGATGACCTTATATGTTATTCCTGTAGATGTCTTCCTAATTCTCAGTCTTTTGAAATCTCAAATGTCAGATAAAGCACTTATCTCTAGTTTTTGCTTAATTCAGTTTTTCTATAATAAAAGCTTGTCAGGCTTATTTAGAAGGGTCATTGCTTTGAGCTCTTTGCTTTGTTCTCTTATGGTACATGGTGTTTTCAGTAGCCCTGTGTTTTCAAGGTAAGATCCACAATGATCCGAGTTGCTGCTTGAAACATTTTCTTCTCAGTCCTTATTTAAAGATGTTCCTTGTGTTTTGCAGTGCTGGGCGAGAATTATTATCCTTATTTATTCTCCTGTAAGTTGGCCAACCTGTTAATGTAATTATCCAAAAAGCGTTATCATAGTTGAGGCTATCTTTAGAAAAAGGAACTTCCTGTCTTTTCTGAAGAAGCATGTTGGAAATATTCATCGCTGTTTTGTGCCAGAGTTGAGCTCTGAGAGACCATAAACCCCCAAAAGACTTTCAGCTTTCATCAAAGCATTGACAGTTACAGAAACAAAAGCTATTTAATTAATTACCGAGTAACTATTAGTTATACAAATATATATGCATGTAATTATGCAGTGCAAAATTTCAGTCAAATACATATAGCGTCATTGCTGTGAGTAATTTGCATGAAAAGGTTGTTCTCCAGCGTGGTAACAATGTTGGTTGTTACACTGGTAGTATTTGCAATATCTTGGTCTTAAATGTTTTCCAGAGCAACCAGTCCCTGACAGGTGAGGAGACCCTGAAAGGGAGATCAGATGATGTAAATTAGGCTCAAAGATTCACTGAACCCCTGCATGGCCTTAGACACATGTCACTTCTGGTGCAGTTTTCTGTTTTCATTAGGAAGTAATTGGAGGAAAACTGCATGGGTACAGGTAGGAAGTGGATTTTTTCCTCTCTTTGAAACACAAGTCACAGTCAGAATGAAAGAATTTTGGAGTTGAAGGATTACTATTAGGACTGGACACGATTCTACGTCTGTTTTGAGTCTTGTCTGTTCAGTATCTTCATTAGTGACCTGGGCAATGGAAGAGGGGTTGCTCTTAATATTTGTAGGTAATTTGGGAGAGCCAGGTAGTCCCGTGGAGGTCATCACGATCCCAGTGGTAAATGATACATTTTTAAAGATCTGAAGGCACAAAGAAGAAAGCAATTCCAACCAGGGAAGTACAGTGTATTATATCTGAGAGAAGACCAGCTGATGTACAGGCACAGGAGAGGAAATAAACCAGCTGTGTAGCAATTCTTTGGAGAAAACTCTCAATTTGCTGGCAGACCACAAGCAGAATGGGACTCAGAAGGGTCCTGCTGCTATGGAAAGGGCAGGGGTCATGTAATGATACCCCTACACCTGCACATGAATGACAAACACAGGGCAAAACTTCCCGGAAAAGGGGAAAAAAAAAAAAGGCTTCCCCTCAGCCCCCTGTATGGAGAAGAAGAGAAGAATCTGGATTATTCCCTGGCTATGGGAGTACTCAGATTGGATAAAAGTAGTGAATTTAGTCTTCAGTTGCAGTGAAAAGAACGAGGGTAGATAATATAAAATCTTTTTACAGTAAGCAAGGGAAAGTGCTGAGATAGATGGCGTGATGGGAGGGCTGATGTTTCCTTTTTCTGGGGAACACTGGGTCCTTGTCCTTTGGTTGGACCTTGCTGTGAGGAGGTGAGCGGAGCAGGCAGGTGAAGCTCTGCCTTCTTGGTCTGGGCATCTTTACTGGGCAAAGGAGAAATGGGTTTGTACAGGAACAGGTTGGTCTGGCTGCTTTGGCTGCTGGTCTGGCTGATTCTTTGTGTTTGAGATCGGGAGCAGCTGTAGTATAAATTATACTTCTTGTTCCTGTAATCATTGAGGAGTAAAATATGTAAGGACTTTATTAAGGTGGTTCTGTAAAAATGTTTGCTTAGTGTTTCTGCTGGTGAAAAACCAGATGGAGAGCCAGCAGGGAGCAGGAAAGGACCAGGGAAGAAACCAGACATCACTGCTGGCTCTGCGTTGTCCATGTTGTGTGAGCATTTTCATAGAGAGAGGTGGAGGAGTCTCCTGCCTCTGCTAGTAGTAAAATCCCTGGTGACTGGAAAAGGGGTGAGGAATCCTGCCCCTGGCATTTTCATCTTCCAGAGTGTTCCTGATAGATAACAATAATAAATTACAAATTAACCCTGTAATCTGTTAATAGTTTACAGTTTAACTCTGACACTGCTGTGGAAATACTGAAAGCCAAGTGAGATTTCCTGAGCTTTGGGTTTACTGCTGGCTTGACTATTGTGTTATCTCAGGAGTTCAGGCTCCAGTGATTGTATCTACCCAAAGAAGACAACATTTATAAATGCCACAGAACTGACAGTGGCACTATTATAATGCATTTTTGTTGGAAGAGTTTCCAGGATGCCCCCAAAAGTACTTCAGCAGGCTCTTTCCAAGAGCTCTGTACTGTGTAAGGGCTGCAGAGTAATTGGTACCTGGCATGGCTGGTTAGCTGCTCACTGTGGTGTGTCTGCAAAACCAATGGCACACCCTTGATTTGGTGTCCCTCTTCAGATGAGGCTGAGGGACTGGTTTTGTTCCTCAATCAAACATTTTCCATATCTGTGGAAAGTTTCAGGGGCTCACCTTATGGCCGTGTTAATGTATGTGCTATTTTAATTTAGCTGAAGCCTAATTTTAGTCATGGTGTTCAGCTCTTTTTAAATCAGACTTCCTCTTGTCTCTGCAGGATGGAGAAGGCAAATTAAACTACTACGTGTCGGAAGGCAGTAAAAGCCTTTTTCTGTGTTGATATTTCCCCTTCATTAAACTAAATTATCATAGTTCAGCACCTTTGCCTGCAAATCTCTCCTTTTGTCTTGCTGGCTGGCTGGCCATTTATAGCCTCCAGTTTCCTTAGTTTATTCTTGAAAAAATATTTTTTAATCCCCCAGAAGAAATAATTGCATGTATTAAAATGAATGTTCCCTTTTCTAGGAGATGAGGAAGTTTAAACACATTTTGTGTTTACATTTTTGTAGTAGTTAGACATACTGTGAATTAATTCTGGTACAGGGCTTTAAAACTCCCACACTCTTCCCTCAAAACTGCAGATTCTGTCCCTTTTACCTCAAAATGTTTCTTTTTGTCCAAGAGTCTAGGAAAACTGGTTCAGGTATTAGGAGAATTCCATCCCTTTACCAGCTGTAATCATTAACGCAAGTTGTAGTTTACAGAACTCTGAAGCAAAGAAGCATAAAAATATTAGAAGCTGGTATTTCTGGATATACTCCAGAGACTAGGGAGAGCAAACCAGGGCAGGAGGTTGTGTGTGTGTTTTTGTCTTTTAATTGGTTTATATGAAGTTATCCCTTTGTCGATGCAGAAGGCAGTAAAAATGAAAAATGGTGGGATCAGTGACACATGTAGTTAATTTTCTGAACTAAGTAAATTAAGTACAAATTGGTTATTAATAATTCAAAGCAAAATGCTAGATAAGAAATTGGAGCAGCTTGTCTGTCATTTTCAACCATTAAAAGATTAGTCTGAGCACGGCAATCCAAGGCTCTTTTATCTCTTATTAAAGCCTCACTTCTCCACTTATTAAAGAATCAGATCTAAGTGATGCAGCAGGCCTGAGACATTGCTGCTGCAGTAGCCTGGTGTGTCGTGCCCTGCTGCAGACCCAGCACGAGCTGGAAGGTGGGTTTGTGCAGGAAATTTGGGGTATGCGGGACCTGGACATAACTGGCATGGTGAGACTCCTGCTCCAACTAGTTCAGGGTGATTTTCTTCTTCAATACAGTACTCCTCTTCAGTTCTCCCTGTTGTTGCTGTGTGACTACAGCAATATCCTGGTACAGAGATTTCTTTCTCCCAATTCATTCTCACTCAAGGGGTTAACCTGGAGTCTGGCTGCTCACTGCTGTATAAACAACATAAGGGGCTTCTGTTTAAATTGCCTAAGAAAACACTCTTTCCTCACTGTTTGCTTGCTTTAGCATTCAGGCTGTACTTGTATGAATTGAGTCTCAGATCTACCACAGCTGCAATAAAATGAAATAAGATCGGACTTTCTAAAGGAGATGTGTAGTTGCCACTTAAATCCATGGTCAGAAAAAATTCCCAGTGGCTGGAAAACAGGGGATTAAGAACTTTGCTCCCAGCATTTTAAACTTTTTTTCTTTAGAGTATTGCCATTTTGCTCATAGCAGAGCACAGAGGAGCCCAGCTCCATCCCCAGTATGTCCAGCAGATGGTGATGGAGTTTCATCTACAGCTGCGATTCCCGCTGAGGGACCGGGCACCACCATTCCCACACCTCAGTCTCCGAACTGTCTCTCAGAAACAAACCATCGCTTCCGTGGCAGCCATAGAAAACACTTCATTTGGAGTTGGTTTTGTCTGTTGCTGTGATTGGTTTTTATAGTTGCAGGAGTCAGGCTGTGTTTGACACCTGACACAACCACCACCACCCTGAAAGACCGTGTGGGGTTTACTTGGCTTCAAGTGAAAATGTGCAACAGGAGAGAAGCTCTTCACCCATCTTCTTCCTGCACTTTCTGGCCCAGACAGACATTTTAAAGAAACGAAGCCATCACTCCAAGTCCTGACCTGGTCATGGCTCAAGTTTGGAAGTGTCCCAGATGCAAAGCCACAGTTCTGGGTTGAAGATCCATATCAGACACATCCCCCCTGTGCAAACCAATGCCCCTCTGCAGCTGTGGGAGGCAGAGAATTGGCTCTTCTGCAAAGTAGGTGGAAAGGAGAGGGGCTGACAGGGCTGACAGCTCAGCTTGTCCCCCTTCAGATATAAACCTTCCTCTGGTGCTTCAGGGCAACTCCAGGACTTTGTCTGAGTATGGGTACAAGGTGTTATCACAGTATCACATCATCTTCATAAAGTATTCTGCAAAGCATTACAAGCACTAATTTAATTTTAAAATATTCTGCAGGCTTTTCCTTGTGAAGATAACCTTCTTGATCTCAAGTATCCCAGAAAGAAGTCATTAAAACACCAGTGAGCATGCTAATTCATCAGCACACAGAGGATTTTTACTAAAAAAACCTCCTGATGGGCCCCTGTAGTGCTAAGCAGATTTGAACTTGCCCTCAATAAAAACTGAGGAGTCCCCTGAGTTTTAGAAATCCTTCAGCAGAGGGGGTACAGTGCTGTTCACTGCTGCACAGCTCACGGGTGTGGGGCTGGATGGGGAGATGGCCAGGGCCCTGTTGAGCACCTTTGTCCAGGTGGCTTTGTGGATCTCAGGAGATGTCACTCATGTGCATGTCTTGATAAGGGTTGATCCCAACAAATCGTGCTCTTTCCCCTTCTCTCTCCCTCCTCCCCAATGCAGTATCCCCTGTTCCTAGGCAGCTGGCTTGAGGCCTTGTTAGGAGCACTGCTGAATGAAATTCTGCACCTTCACCCCCTCCACCCCTTTTATTACAGATTATTTTTCAGGCATATCAAAGTCCCAGCCCAGGTCCCTGCAAAGCACCACTGGTCACTGTGAGCACATTTCTGGGCCAGAAGCACACTGAAGCTGGCACTGGGGGAGGAAAGCGAAGGCAAGATGGGCCCACGCGTGCCCCACACTTCAATCAGTGTGCTGCCAAGGCACTGTGGTTGGGGAGCTTGATCCAGTGATCACTTGACTTGAGACAGAGCAGGGATGAGATCATTTGAATGTCTGCAGGAAGCAGCTGTAGGCATTGCACGTTAAAGAACGAACTACCTTCCACCTTTCTGTCTTGGAAGCAGCTCATGCCACCCCTCGTCTCCTCACGTGGGGTGGGAGCAGCACTTGGATCAAGCAAGTGGCTGTGGGGACAGGCAGCCACATCCCAAGGATCCCTGAGGAGCCCTGGGAAGCCTTTCCTGAGAGGCTGGAGGATGTCAGCACAGGCTGTGGGGGCATATTGACTCAGGTTACTTGCTGGATTATGCCATATGCCATTAAATCATCCCCATCCATGAGCTTGATGATTTCCCTTTTTAAGCACAGCTGAGTGGAGATGCAAACACACACAACATGCTCTCTTTCTCTATAATTTTCATCTGCGTGGTAGATGCGACCTGAAAAATAAACACACACGCTTCCCTGTGGGCTGAGATGTTTCTCTGGCTGGTGCTCGTGTTTGCCAGCTGTAACACATCTCTTCCAGTCGGGTGCCTTTGCTGTTGTCACTGTGATCCCCACGGCGTCTCTTCGGTACTGCCCTGCAGCAGGGTGGGACCATTTCCACTCTGCTCCAGCCTCAGTTAAACAGTGCTTTATTTCTCTGCTGGCACCAAGAGCTGTTTGCAAGTGAGGCAGAGGTAGAAGCCTGACATCATCGAGAGGCCTCAAGAGCCTCAGTCCGGTCTGATCTGCTCGTGGGTGTGCTTGGCAATTTTAAGAAATGAGATTCTTCAGACAGCTGGGATGTCTGCCTTCTTTTCCAGACAATTTCCACCCAACCTGCCCAGGGCAGGGTGATTGCAGATGTTCTAACGAGCTCTCTGTCTGTCATCATGACGCAGTTTGGCTCCGTCGCCCTCTCTGGGTGCTGCAGTTGGGCGGCTGAGCTGCTCACGCTGACCGACCCTCAGTGCCCTTGGTCAGCTCCTGCCTGAGCCACCCTGTGCCTGTGGCAGACGTCAAGGGCTATGGGAAGGTGTGTGATGAGGTGGTGGTCAGAGGAGACAGTACACGGATTCCCAGGAAACAACATTTCATTGGTTCTGCTGTTCGTGGCCTGCCGTCCTTTACAAGTATAAATAGGTTATCCACTCTCTTTAAATCCCCGCTGTTACTGGCTTCTGGGCATTGACTGTTTCCATGCAACCCATAGGGGACACAATTGCTGCTGGAAAATGAGGGGGGAAAATGAGGCTGTAATTTGACCTGCAACATCAGAGAATTTGAAAAATTGTGAGTGTTTTTATAGAGCTTTTATATCATCACCCTTTTCAACTGAGCATCCTGAATGCTTTATAAATATTAATTAAGTCTCATGTGGCTCTTCTGAATTACGTACAGACAGAATTGCCTCATCCATCAGAAGAGAGGATTCAGAAACTGCTTAACAATTTGAGACACCATTAAATGGCACCAGTTCAGTGAATAAGAACCTAACACCCGTTTGAAACTTCTAGGCAGGAGAAAAAATGAAGTAACTGGACTATATCTTTCCATCCTTGCAAAAAAGTAGTGTTTGGTCACATGAAGACCTCTCTTCCTCCTCTTCTCTTCTGTCTCTCCTCTTGCTTTGTGGGAAAACCTTGTCTCCCTGGGTAAACTTTACCTAAGAGTAGGGTTTCATTCAGAAAGGAAGCAACCCAAAGGGAAAATGCTCATAAAATCCTCACCGTCTCTCACACTCCTGGGCATTATTGACAGCTGACACCAGGAACTGCTGGAAGAGAGGGCTGCTCCAGAAGGCTGGGGATGCTGGGGTAACGCAGGGGTCAAGGGAACTCCATGGAGCAGTGTGGAGTTGGGAGCAGGACGGTGCAGCCAGGCATGGTGTGTAAACCCCCCCAGACAGCAGGACAGAGTGGTTTGAAGGACTGTCAGTGTACTGGTATCAGTATGCAGGGGATGCTGCTTCTTTGGGAAGGAATTTCAAGATTATTCCCAGTCATCAGAATCCCAGAGTCTCACCCAAAGAGAGGAGTTAAGAGCAAACTGCAGGCCAATTACAGACCATGTGTTAGATAAATCACCACAGCCAGCTGGGGAACTTGGGCTTGGACCCCCCGTAATTTAAAAACCTAACTCATAGTAGAGACTGGCATTTAATGAATTGAGAGGCATCAGATATGTACTTGAATTTCTCATATCCTACTGCAATTATTCTCACTTTCAAATGCCTATGAAAGGTACTGGATTAGTTATTTCCTCAGTTGGACTTCTCCAGCTGTGTCTTCTAAAGCCACTCTGTATAAATGGTTTCTAAGAAGACAACAGACCAGGATAAAAGTAAAGCACAGAGTAAAAAATTGTGTTGAAAACTTCTTTTTTAGGTAGTATCCCAGATAAACCAAGGCAATCTTAAAATGTTCTAAAATTTCAGTGAGTACAGAGGCAGCAGACACAAGCTGCAAGAAGGGAAAATCCTAACAGATATCAGGTCTAAAAAACCCAGTGAGGGCAGTGAAATCCTGCAACAAGGGCAGAGTGAGGCTGGTGGATCTCTGCCTGTGGAGCGTCAAACACCAGGCTGGACAAGGTGTGAGCAGCCTGTCCTAAGCTGACCGTGTGGAGGCAGGGTGGGGGCTGGACCACCTGACTTCCAGTGGTGTCCTTCAACCTAAATGACTCCATTATTTTGCTCCCATTGGGAACTGGAACAGACCTGTGGAATCTCTATGGTTTAGTTCTCCAGGCCATCCTTAGACAAGTTAACACACAGAGAGCCTTTGAGACACTTAATTTTGTGTCGCTGTGAGAATTATGATCCCTGTAAGGTCATGATTACTCTTCTTTTCTAAAAATGTAAAAGTGAAATCAGTTTTCTCATTGTATTTCCTTTCTTCGCCACATATGAATTCACCCCTGCTGAGTTTTAATTTACTGTGAATTTTCTGGATTTGTTTCCTGCAGAACTTCTTTTGAAGAGCCCTTGTAAAGAATTGCATGGACTTTAAATGGAAATGAGAAGTAATTCAAAGCATAGATCTGCTGTTCCTGAGAGCCTCAGTGCTGCTTCTTCATACACATCGGGAAAATATGCAAAGTTACAGCAATCAGTTACTGCATGGCTGCAATGAATCTGTTATTAGCTCATGCAAGGCACAATACATGAAGAGTGATGAAGAAGAAGGAGGTGAAACTGATTTTTTAAAATTTAAATGGTACCACTTCAATCAAATCTGTCTGCTCATCCCAGTCATGCCTGTCTCCATGAAACAAGAGGATTGACACCCCTTTAATGTATTTCATTTTACAGCAGTTGTTTCCCTACATGTAATATTTGTAAAGGAAAACTAACAAGACTTGACTAAATAAATGAAAATTAAGTTAATTATTAGGTAGATTTCTCTGTCTTTCTCCTCTATAGGACCTGTGTGCCTTAGGAAGGCTTTTTGTTGTTTGCAGGTTTTTTTTTTATTTTTACTTTTTAAAGTAATGCTGCATAACTAGCATCTAATAAACACCAATCTCTTGCCTTTCCAGTCAGGAAAAAAAGGAATGTGTCAGTACATTGCAAAGAAACAAATGGCAACAACAGAATGCTGGGAGCAGCTCAGTCAGGTTATAACTTTGTCCTCATCCAAAGGAGTTTGTGAAGAGCACTATTAATTTCCAGTGACATGAAGGAGGATTTCAGCAGTGATTTACCATTTGTCTTTGTTTCAATTAATGGTTTGGCTTCCAGGTAAAATAACAGAAAACATAGATGTATTAAGAGTACCCCAGAAATTCTTTCATTTCTTTCCCCTCTTTGTTTTTGACATTTTGAGCTTCATGTATAGTTAACAATGAGTCAACACTGTCATTAAAAACCTCTGGTTCTGTTTTTATATATGTGAACTGTAAAAAAAATTGCTTCAGGCTCCAAATTTGGAGGGTCTTGCTCATGAGATCCTGTAAAACATTTTATGAATTCATAAAAACGTGTTAGACTCTGCTGCAGCTCTCGGATCCTGTTTCTTGAATCTCTACCACAAAACTTTAATTATGTGTTTTTAATACACTTTTATTAGTGAATTTCTTACAGAACCTCTAATAAATTGTTATCAGAGTTTCCTTATGGCTTTGTTCCTTCTTATCACAAATTAAAAAGCAAGCTTGCTGTTTCTGCTGCTTTAGAAATTGATTCTTGACTCAGGTAGTCACCACACTCTTTGTCTCTGAGAAAGGTTATCTCATACTTGCACAACTCTCCCATTTCCCTCACTTCAACCTCTCCACTGCACTTGTTTTAAATAGTTCCAGAAGGATTTTGAGTGGCATGGGCAGCCTGGCAGGGATCTTTAAACAGTGTTACTGTACCTACAATATCTCCTTAGGGAGGATTTTAATTCTGCAGAGTATCTCTCCAAAGTAGTTGAGGGAATTAGGTTTCAAGAAGGGAAGAACCCAGGATTTTCATTTGCTCACCAGAGCTGAAATAAAGCCATTTGTCTGTGATACTGTAGAGTTAAAAAATACAACCCTTAACACGACTCTTTATTTTCTGTGGAGTGTCAAACAGCACGATTTGTCCTTCTGTAAAAAAACCATGTCTGTCATCCTGCCTCTGAGAGCAGCTTGGGGCATGGGCTAAGACCCAAGTCAAAAAACCTGACAGTTAAATAACTCACCTCAAAAATTAATTTCCAAATCTCCAAGTTCATGCCTGAGAACACAGGCTGAAATGCAGAATAGCTTTTATTGTGTGATCTTCTGTATCCCTCAGTGGTGCAGCATCAAGGAGTTTCAAAGGTTCATCATTGTTTGCGTGAACCACTCCTGCAAACTCACAGGCATTTCCTCTGACCAGCTTGCAACAGGTTTCCAATTCACATTAACTGGATTATCTCTTTCCTTTCATAAGGATATGTGCAGGAGAGCTCTATTTCTATATCCCATTTGATATTTTACAGCTGTATCTCCCCCTTTTTAATTGCTATTCCTGCTCTGCAGCTGATCATTTGGATTAGATGTCAGGGTGTTCCTCAGTGTATGTGAAATATCTTTATCCATATTTAGTATAGAATAGGTCTTTTGGTGGTCTATATAGATGTGTAATTGTTTCTTATGCTGAATCATGTTATAAAGTTTATTTTTTCTGATGGTCAAGTCTGCTCACAGGCTGCCTTTTAGTTGGGGGGCACTGGATCACACTCTGTGTCAGGACAAGTTTTCCTGCTGCAGGATAATTTTTAAGGAAATGTCAGTGTTATCCCTCACTTCTGCAACAGAGAAGGATAACAGTAGTGGTAGGCACTGATGCTCAGGCAAATAAAGAAAACATAACAGATATCAGCTCCTGCTCCATGGTGAGATTTAGGTAGTGCGGATGTGCCCTGCATGGGGTATCTGTGTGTGCAGGAACAGAGAGTCCTTCCTGATCCCTCCTTGGCAGGGTGTACTCTGCCCCTGTAAACTTGGGCTGTGTTACACTTCGCTTTCATAAAGCTGCTGCCAGATTTGGGGAAGGAATTAGGACTTTAAAAATTAGGACTTTTTCTTCAAAAATTAAAGTTAGAATTCGGAAACATGGTGGTGTTTCATCCTTTTATTTCCCTCAGTCCCAACAGGCTGCAGAAGTGCCTGTCCTCCTTCCCAAGAGCAGATTGGCAGCGTGGGTTGCAGGGTCCCATCTCTGCCTGGTGCCAGGCCACAGCACTGTGAGTACATCCCTCCTGCTGATCTTAATACTGTCCTAAAAGCCTCAAAGAGGTTTTTCTCCCTACTCATTCAGGAATTAGGCTCTTGGGTTACTTCATGGCTTGACCACCAAACTGACATGTTCAATGACTGTAATTCTTCATGCAGAGAACTCTGACAACCACTCAGGAAGGTACCTTGGACACTTTTTCCTGAGAAAGAGCTTGTGTGGCAGAAAGATGGAGTTTTCTTGTGACTTTGTTCTGTAGTAAATCCATGTTTAGATGTTTTAAGAAAGGAGTTTTACATTTTTTTTTTGTTTCAATATTGCTCATATAGGAAACTGTCTGAAAGCAGCAAGGTGCTGAGGTGCTGAGGTGAAAGACATGGGAGCAGATTTCTTGTCACCTGGATAAGGAAGGTGACAGGAGTAGGTTACTGCCCTTACAGTACCTGTTTGCTAAGGTTAACAAATGCTTCAAACCACATCCCAAGCTTGCTCTCCTGTAGAATATTAAAATCCACCTTACTGAGTCCTGTGGAAGCTGTGTTCTTTAGCAGGCTCCTGTGATTTCTGGCCCCAAAAATGTGCTCTACCCCTGCAGGAAGAGGGAAGATCACCTGGAGAGGGACCACAGGGTTGGAGGGGAGGCACAGCACTGCTGAGCACAGTGTTGTACTTTGGACTTACTTGTGCAGAGCTGTAGTGCAGGAGCCCTCCAGTGAGTCTCTGTGGTGTGCCAGACTGCACAGCCATTCAGAAAGACTTGCTTTATGTAGGAGCCATCTCTGCACCTGCAGTGTGACTGACAAAGGTATCACAGTCTGACTAAATTCCTGTGAAATCTCCTACGACTGACCTGGCAAATGATGCTTACCTAGATAATGCCCCTCTTTAGAACAGGCTGAAATAAAATCTGAGGCTTGAATATTTGTGTTCCTTGAATCACCAGAATGAACATCTGAAGGTTGTGGTAGTGCCTTGGGTCAATCAGTAATAAACGCGTGTGTGAGCTTGTGCTGTCATTTGTTTCGTTTCCAGTACCACTTTACCTGGTAGAAGCAAGCAGAGAAAGAGAATGGCCAGAAGTGATAAACTGCTGTGTCAGAGAGTCAGTAAACCTTAGCCACAGAGTCCTTCTGCTTGTCATAAGCAAGTGATTTAAAACTTTTATGCTTTATGTTCTGCCAGCACATTTTACACAGATCATGATTCTTCATCCCACCTTGCAGCTGTCACCTCCAATGGAGAGCTTAGAAGTGATACAAAAATCACCTCTACAAACAGGACACAGGACTAAGAAATCACGAAGAGAGCTCATTAACTCATTGCTTGTAATAATCAGTTCTCTTCAGCAAGAGCTACAAATCACTGCTTTCCCCGTGGCATCTCTCACCAAAAGCTTTCCTTTAAAGGAAATCTTAGACATGAAAATGAGGGTAAAATGCTCAATGCTCCCTAAGGTTTTGGAGCACTCAGTTCCTTCTACAATTAATGGAATTTGGGCCTGTAAATGCCTTATGTGGCTTTGAACATCATGCCTGACTAATATTTAAACTGCCAGAGCTCAGTGTAAGCTCCTGGGGGTGAGAGCACTGGCAGGGCCTCCCAGGAGCTGAGAATTCCAGCAGCCAGCAGGGAGGAGGATGTGCTCCTTCATGTGGATATGAAATGTTTTGCTTTCATAGCTGCGAAGCCGCAGCAGTTACAGATCTTCAATGGCACCTTCAAGTCTTCAATTTCATGTCTTCATATGTTCCAGGAGTCTTCAATTAATTAATTAGGCAATTATCTTTTAATAGCTCTTTTCTGCTGCTCTGGGCTACATATGTCCCTTTGGTTGGCTGCTACGTGACTTCATCCAAGGACCAAACATTCCATTTTTAACTTTAGCAGTGCTTAGAGACCTCCTTCAGCTCAAGACCACCTTGTCTGCACTGCTGGCAGGGTCTACCAAGAGCAAAAACTCGTGTTTGTGGTACTGCCTGTGATCTGCAAGGTCTGGCCCCAGCTGGGGGGATGAGTGGGCACCACTGCCATAACAAGCAGTGGGGCAATTATTAGGGTGACTTTTCATGGAAGCTTTGGAATGAGAACTCACATTGGGGATATTTAGCTACCAATTGGCAACTCTCTTGTAGCTTTTGTGAAATCTACTTAAATGCCCACAACAATGGTTAATATAAATGCTCCAGCTTGTTCTATGTGAAGTGGGAATATTGCATGTTTGTTGTGACTCCTGCTTTGAAGATGTGACTGAACAGATTGTGTCTTGTCTAGTTCCCACCGCTGGAGGCTGCTGCAATAAGAAATGTGATGCTCAGAATCACTCATGGTAGCACAATGCAAACTGCAGAATAAATCCTGGGAAAACTTGGCAAAAATCATGGACTTTCATCTCCAAGCTGAAATGTGTTTGTTTTAATAGCTGGCCCGGGAGGCACACTTTGAACTCCTTCTTTAAAAAGGCTTGTATTAAAATTGTGAAAGATTGTACTCCTGCAGATTTCATATTGATCTTCTGTCATTTGATGGTTTAAAAATAGAATTGTTTAATTTTGCTAGTTCTAAAAAATAAAAGATTTTCTTCTTCCAGAAAATCCAGGAGCAGAAAAATTCAACAGCCGTGGGATGGATTATGCCACCAATGGCAGACTCAAAACAGGACATTTAAAAAAGTGGGTTGTTTGGATGCATGAAATCTGTCTGCTTATACCAGAGAGAATTTTCTTTGGTGCAGCTCTTTTAGGAAATCTTGCAGTATTAATCCCACAGTGACAGACATGATTTTTCTCCACCCAAACACTGATGAACAATTTGAAAAAAGAAAACAGACTGTGATGAACTGTACAAAACTGTCCTTGTAGCTGTCAACTTTGTGTTCTGCAGAAGAACCAGACGATTATAATTGAATAATAATATTTTCCCTTTCTTTTCTATTTTTCATGTTAGGTTTCAAAAATATCCTCTAAGATTGTCATGTCCTTGCAAAATGTTGCTAAATATCTTTTTCCCATGTGATGGGAAATGATTGTGAATGGTAAATGTACTCATGTGAATAGTAAATGAAGTCAAGTGAATTCAGAGATGTGAGAAAGGCCTGAAGATGCCTGGAAACTCAGACGCAAAGAATGAGAACCAGCTTCTAAGCCCTGGTTCATACAGGTCTGCCAGAAATCTTTGTATATATTTTGTAAATCTTAAAGAAGTTTTTGCATAAAACCCCTGAAAGAAAACTTTAGAGGTGTTAGGGATCTAATTGTGCCTTAATTACCTGCATAACAGGACACAGTTACTTTGGAATATCATTTCACTCCAGCTACAGGTCAGAAGTAGCCATGTAAATGATGTAAACAGTATAAAATAAGGTAGAATAAAGCATTGCTATAGGTCCAATTCTCAGATATTTTACAATTTAAGATCAAGAAATTAATGTACAATGATTCAAACAGCTCAAAATATCCCACAAGAAATAATGAATCCAAAAGTACTTACAAGCAATAATTCAGTCAGCTGGTGAACTGAGTGCTAATGATGAGCTAGGAAGACTTCCAGCATTTGAGAATTGTTAGCTGGATCACCCAATCTGGAACTGAAGATAATTGCCTAGCAATATTTATGAAAAAACAAACTGAAAGAAGTTTAATCCCAGCAAGTGTTTGTGTAGTTGAAGGGGAGCCCAGAAAGCTGCTGAGAACATAAAACTGAAGGTTATTTTTTGTTGGCTTTTATACTGGAGTTAACATTTGCAGATGTAATCTTTCGAATGCAGGATGGGTCACACTGGCAGCCCCTGAGGGCACTAATGGCCCTTTGTGTCCCTGCCCTGCTGCTGCCTCCCCTGCCCATGGTCCAGGAGATCCACACCAGCTCAGGCAGTGCTGGGACCATGACCCTGGCTCCTGGACCTGGGCCTGCCCTGGAAGGAGCATCTCTCCCGGGTTCATCTCTCTGGAATACCTCTTGATTTTGCCTCCAGTCCAGTCTTTCTGAAATGTCCTTTGCTGCCATATCCCAGATGTAGAAGTCATCCACTAAACAGTTTCTCTAGAGTTTTCTTGGATGATTGACTGCTTCTCCCTGTTTTTCACTTTTTGGACTAAAATGCTGTGGAAGGAAAGGCAGCAGCCAACAGTCAGACCTCACTGTGGGTTTGTTATGGATCTGTTGGAATGGGAAACAGTGGCTCAGCTGAGAACCAGGATTAAAGGAAGAGATATTCTCAAAGTTTCCAAACTCTGGGGAAATAAATCAGTGACTGAGTAGTTCTTAGCCAAAGAAGCTCCCACCTGGCCACCACCTGCACCCGTTGGGGGATCCTGACATCCCTCAGCAGGGAACTGCCCTGACCAAGTAATCTGTGTTCTGTTCTTCCTTTGAGGTGAAAGGTGAGTGCTTTGATGAAGCCATTTCTGGATGGGATTTTACCAAATATTTGGCAGTATTTGAATTTTCAGCTGGGCTCTGGGGAGCTGATTTGTGCCAGTGGAGCACTCTCCAGCAACAGGGACTGGAAGGTCACACATATACTTCCTTATTGAAGACACCTGTAGTACCTGGGGAGAATAAAAAGTTTCTAAAATATCTTAGGTAAAAAAAGGAAATAATCTAATGAGCATTTTACTCATGAACTAGAAGAGCAGAAAGTTAATTAAAAAGTGACATTTACACACACACACACACACACACACAAAACCTGTTAGGACAAAAAGAAATAACTTTAATAAGACTGAGAGGAAGGGAAATGTATTTGGGATTTTTGTTTGTTTGTTTTTCTCACTAAAACTCAATTTGTTAGTGAAAGATTGCCCATCAAAAATGCAACTTTTTCTTCCATGGCATATTTAATGCCAAAACACATCTAACAATGCATCTCCTTGCCCAGTTGCTTCCATGGATTTCCTGGGAAGTTGGAGAGCTTCACTTTGGTCCAAATCGAGCTGGTAGCACCTGTATTAGCAGGGTGGAGAAATACAAGTTTTTTGTTGTTTGCCTGTGGCTGTTGGAAGCATCTCTGAGTTTCCTCTTATTTTCTAAAAAAGGGAAAGCTACATGTACAGGTGATTTAGACTGTGCAGCTTTGTCCCCACAGGCTGTTTTTTATCATTGCAAAGCAAAGAAAAGCTGTTTACTTTTGATTTAATTACAGTCTATTCCCACCTATGAGTTAATACTTTAATGGGAGCTCACACTAAATCTCTGTGGTAATTTTCTCTGCCTCTATGGGCTCAAGATCTTATGAAGATTTAGATGATTTGTTTCAAAATCCATTCTCTTGTGGAATTGTAGGATTTTTGTGATGTCAATTGCTATACTAATTCTTACTTGCTGCACAATGCACTGATTAGTTTTGAAAACAATTTCACACTTTACTGGGAAAATAAAAAGGCAATCGTTTTAGTTACCATTAGAAAATAATGTGAACAGGAATGGTGACTGAAGATTTGTCCGTGATACTTAAAGCAACATGTGGACAACCTGATGCATTTCTGTTACGTCATCAAAACAATGTTTTGTTGACGTAACATTTTCAACAACAATTTTGTTGAATCAAAACAATTCAGCAGCAGTAATAACAAAACCAAGAAAAGCCAAATTCTTGAGCAATGCATAGTGTGTCATGACTTTCCTAGTTGATGGCACTGGTGTTAGTATTGCTACAATACTAACCAGCTTGTATTTATTATCAATTCTGTTTGTGGTTCTGCACATTTGACAGATAATATCCAGAACAAAAAATGCTATTCAGTAGCAAACAGCAATAAAATTACTGTATAGCTTCTGCAGTGTGTTATAATTACTCAAAGACTCTGGGTGGAACATAACACAAATAATGCTGGCTAAGGGACAAAGATGAAACATGTAATTACCCCATTAGATAATCTCAATGAAAAGGCACGTGAAGCTGAGTGAAAGAGATGGGGCAAAGCTTCTCTGTAAGCACAGGGAAAACTTAAAGTGGAAGTTCAATGAAAAAGAGTTGTGTGTGTTGAGTCCAGAAGAGAAAAGATTGGTTGTGTTGAGTCTAGAGGAGAAAAGATTAGTAACTACAGTTTAGGTGGGAGGAGCATGGCTTTAGGGTTCTATTGCTGTGGTGAGATCTGTGCTTAATACTCAGATGTTAGTCCTAACCAAAACAAAGTTCAGTCTGGTATTAAAATGCTTGAGCTACTCTTTTCTGCATAAATAAACTTATAAGAAACAAAGAAAACATCTTGGTAGGTTCTAAGAAAAAGACCCACTGTCACTTTCCCAGGCGGAGAACCTGAGCCTCACTCTGAGATCCCACTATGAGCAGAAGGGGCATGAGTTCAGGGAGGTTGCAGGATCCCAGAAAAATGGAACTGCTTTCAAAGCATTTCAAGGAGAGTTAAAGACAGCTCAGAAATCCTCGTGGTTTACTCAGGACTAAGGCCCAGGAAAGTCTGTGAAAATGCTTGTGTTTTCTGTAGTGGATTCAGGAGGACACCCAAAATGTTTCTTCTTACAAAACCTGATCATGTCACATCAAAAGAAAGCATGCAGCTAACTGTGACTATCTAGCTGTTGGAAGTAAACCTGGAGAATAAGGATTTACAGGGGAGAATCACAGCCCACCCACTGCTTTTCTCCTTTTATGCCTGGGCTTTAATGACAAAAGTCTCATCAGATCACCTAACCTGACCTCTGTCATCCGGCTATTCTTATTGAGCCTGTAAATTCCATCTGATCAGCCAGTTTTGTCACATTGCTCTGATTTAGCTGCTAACTTCATCAAAAGGACATCTTTCCTGCAGAGAAATGACATACAAAGATTTCTTGTGTCAGCTTTTGAATGATCAGCTGCTCTGGGAGCTTCTTTCCCTTTAGTACAATTCAGTTAATTCATCTATACCTAATTCATGCATCTTAAGTGCTACAGATATTAACCATGGCTGACCCAGTCCTTTTCTCCTAAGGTCGCCTTCCAGTGCACTTTATCCTTAGTTTTGTAAAAAGACTCATGTTTTACCAGTGTTACAGGATTTGTGTGATTCACTGCTCACACCTGCAATATGAGACCTTCTGCACTTGCTCCAGGTGAAGCTGAGTTGCTGGCTTAATTAGCCACTTCACTGAAGAAGCTAAAACCTGAAGGGAGAAACTAAGTTGAGAGTTATAGAAGAGTGGTTGTGTTTTCCATGGGGATTTTTGTGGGAAGAAGGTGCTCTTCGGATAAGATATCATTGAAGGTAAGTGATTTTCAGGCTTCTGCTGGGGCAGGAGAAGAGAAATCCAGAAGCTGGCTGAAATGGCTATATGCCTGAAGTTTAGATATGTAAAAATATTGTAGTTCTGACTGCTCTTAATATCTACTGATTTCTGGAAATGTGGAAGCTGTTTGGTGTTGTTGAGTGGCATACATATAAGTACTGTGCCTTGATTAGGTGCTGGTGGTGAACTACAGCTAATTCATCATTAGTCCTGAGGAAAACTGAATCCTAGATCTATGGGATCCCTTTAAAAGGCTGGCTTGGGAGCTCTTTATTCACTGTTAAAATTCTAATTGGCAAAACTCTGGATATGGATGTATGCTTCCTACCCTGCTGAATACAGGAGATACAGTTCACTTCTTCTTTCCTTAAAACAGTAACTTCTGCAGAAGGTGTGGTACCTGCTTTGGGCCCTGCTTGCTTTAGATCACCTGTACTGGAGGCTAATCCTCTCACAGGAGATGTTGATGCCTGTAACAGGGCTCTAGGCAAATGTGGCAGAGATTTGGAGCGTTGTATTTTGTTTGTTTCTTAATGTGGAACAGATTCTGTAACTAAAATATATTCATCTCCAGGTGCTCTTCGTAGTCTACTTAATGTAAGCATTTTCTTGTTAGATTACTGCCTGCTTCTCTGCACAGTTCCAAGATAGTGATTAAAACCTGCAGTGACTCAAGGCTATCCCCTGGAAAAAAACCTAATTCCAATAAGAGTGTTTATACCAAGATTCACTGAAGTAGTGCTGAGTCTTAGCAAAGTGTAACTGCAGAACAGATTGTGAGTTTTACCTAAAACTTTGTGTTGTCATCCAGGATTTGAAGTTTTGAATCCTCCTTTTAGGAGGGTGCATCAGTGGTCCTGCAAGGAAATATTGTCCTAAACAGGATTTTTAATAAAAGTAATGAATAGAGTTGTTTGTCTGCAGAACACACAGCAGGAATATCATAGGAACTTCTTGCTGTTCCCCATCCTTTTGCTCTCTGTGCCTGGGGTTTGTGACAGGAGCTGCAGAAGTTGTTCTATCCGGAGATGCAAGCCTTGCTTTCACTGTACCTTGGTGGAACTGCTGGATTTGCGCTTCAGTTTTGACTTGAAACCTTTACTTGGAAGACAAAAGATGCTGGAAGATGAATTCTGAGCTGGAGATTAACAACAGTTCATGTGTCATAAGCTGTGCCCTGAACAAAGAATACATCCAACTTCTTTTCAAAAAGTGAAGGTAGAATTCATTTAGTGCAGAGTGCTTAATTAGTGATAGACTATTTAGTGTTAGAAAGTCTGTAGTGTAATAGAGGAACAAATTTCGTATTTTGTGCTGTTAATTGTTTTTCCCTCTTGTATGTTAAATGACATTTTGCTTTCTTGTCAATGTGCTTGTGAATCAATAATTCATAACCAACTAAACCCTTTGTTTTATTGGCATGCTGGTTATAATAGTAGCCAGAGTGGTTTTTTTAACTGAATATGAGGAGCAAAGACTTGTACCCAAGTTTTAGTTTAGGGAAATGTAATGGATATCTTTCATATTGGTTCAATTTGAACTTTCAGACGATTTACAGCTGAAAGGTGATATGTTAAATAGTGGGTACAATAAATGGATTTGCACTCTCTCTGTAACCTCCAGAGCAGACAGTGGGGTGCTACAACACTGAGCCAAGTCCTGTAGCAGGGTTCTCTGCAGGTGGTGATAAATGGAGTGTGTTACTCAGCAGGGAGTGGGTCTTCCTCAAAAAGTTGAAGGATAATGCAGTGAGAATGGAGGGAAATAAGGCTATTTTTCTGTATGTATGTGGTAGAGTTCCTTTTAGTCTAGTACGTGTCAAGTGGCCTCAAAGAATAAATCAAAAATCTCAGCCTTCTGCCCAATTTCAGGAAAATGCTGTGCTAGACTAAGTAGGAAAAATGAGGTGTTAGAAGGGTGAGGTTGACTGAATGGAATAACCGTATGAATAATATATTGTTTTGGTTTCTAACAAACACTGCTGTGTGAATAATGGTCTTTCACTGGATGAAGACCTTATTCAGCAATCCAGCTTTGGAAAGTTGAGCAAACAGGTAAATGCTCAGCAATACCCATGAACCAGTGTGCTGCATAAGGGGTGAATGTGTGTGGGTGTGGCTGTTGGACCTGCACGGGATGCTTGACAGATATTTACATGTGATCAGGAAGGGCTTGCAGAGCTGCTTGGGGTCACGTCCTCCCAGATCTCTGTAAAGGAGCATGCTGAAGCTCTCCCCCATTCTCCCACGCTGTGGGTCTGTACCTGTTCTGGTTTATCTACATGCCATCTATGCATCTGCTTTCATCTGATCGTCTTTGTGCTCTTTCCCGAAGGGGGAGAAATGAAGATTTTTACATTTTCCAGTGCAATAGTCCACATTTTACTCTTAAAATGTAGGTAAAACCATTCAGCAGTATTTTAATGGGCCTCCTTAAAGGAGTGTAAGGCATTAACTGACATATGAAAAGCTTACTGGTGGTGACCCATGCGACCTGGCTGAACAGGGAGAAGGGAGAAGCTGCAAGAGTATCTCCAAATGCAGTGCTGGCTCTTGGTTTAACAGTGAGTCTCTGTTCCAATGCATTTAGTCAGCTCAAGCCCCAGCACAATGATGCCATACTAGTAGCCACCCTGTATGGGTTTTTTTGTGACTGCTAGGCTCAGCTGAGTGCCCCTAAAGTGTCTGTGGAATTCTGGGCACAAATTCTGCTCAGGAATGTCCAAATATCCACTGTTAAGCTCGAGTGTTCCAAAACTGTCCTTAGTGTTCGCAAAAAAAATACCCTTAGGGTGAGGTGCATTCCTGCAGGCATTTGGGCCGTGCCAAAGACAAGTGAAACCTTGGAAGTCTGGCTGGGACAGCACAAACACCCACGCTGCCCTCGCTGCTTTGGTGTTAGGAAATGTCAGTTCCCTCTGTTCTTTGTGAGTTCCAAGGTGCAGCATTGCTGTATAGGATTATTTTCATCTTGAACAGTCACTTCCATTGTGGGAGATGGTCCTGCCCATACTGAAAGTAAATGTGACAGTTGCCTGCAAGCTCTTGGAGCCCTTTGCAGGAACTGTTATGGATTTCTTTCCCGTTGTAAAAGGTGCAGTGTTAAGGGTGCATCATGTACCCTGTCAGACAAAGACCATGAAGTGACTCATGAGAGCTATGCTCTGACCTGCTGAGCTGATGTGAAGGCTGAGGTGAAGAAACATGAAAATAAGCCATTGTGTTCTGTAATGTTTTTGTTTCATTTTAAAATAGCCTACCCTATTAATCTTCTTTCCCTGTTTTTTGAGTCTCTGCTTTTCTGTTTCTCTTCTGGAATTACTCTTATATAACATCAAGTCCCAGATTTATGGTTCAGATTTGTGTCTTTGGCACCCTTAAGCTTTCTTGCAGCTGATGGTGTTTTGAGGAGATGCAAAATCTGCTTGACTATGAGTATGCTTTAGGGGGTTTGATTAGAGCTGAGGCAGCGTGTGGTGCTGGCAGTGACGTTCATGCTCTGCCTGCACTGATGGGGTGTTTGATATATAATTCTGTTGTAGTCCTCTGCTGGGGACTCCATATTCTCTTTCTCACTTTCATGCCCTAAAAATGTGCTTGCCTTGACTTTGAGAGCAGCTTTTGCTGGTTCATTTTTTAGTCTCTTTCATCTGATTCACAAGTGTTCTATTGTTATTGAGATACTCTGATGGCAGAGCCCTGGGCCATGTGGTGTTTAACGTACAACAAAACCTTACTGTGTGTTTAAGGGGGTTATGTACTTTAAAGAAATTAAAGAATTTCAGGCTAGTGTGGTGCCTCTGTGGGAAGGAGTAAGCTGAAGGGTCATTCTCTCCTAATACCTGGCAGCACTGAGTTTATGGAGTTTTGCTGTGATGGTCAGGGATGACATTTAAAATACTTTGTTCCTGACAATGCAGCTCTGAGTCTGAAGAGAGCTGATCACCACTGGAGCAGCCTGGTTGTTTCTGAGTGCAGCACTGAGTCCTCCCCAATTTGACTCCGTGGGGTGTGCAGGCAGGGGGGACAGATCCCTTCCCAGGTACTCCCAATGATTTTTGGTTTGGCTGCCTTCAAAGCTGACAGGATTCAGTGGGGCATATTCGGGGATTGTGTGGGTGTGCTCCCCACATTTAACTGGCATTTAGACTTGTGGGCTGGGTGCTCAGTACAACGCTGCAATAAGAACTTCTGAGTCTGGGCTGAGGGAGTTCTGGTGGAATTTTCTCACACTGACTGCCTTGGTTTTGATGAAGTTTTTTTTGGCTTTAATTGCAACAGGATGAAATGACGTCAGTTGTGCTTTGATCCCGGTTGTATGAGTTTTTTACAGATGTACAACATTCAGTACCAGTATCTTGCTTGCAGTCTTGCTTTTGCTGTTCTCTAATTGGTCTCAATTATATAACTAAATAGAGGATTTTTTTTCCTTTTTTCCCCTGAAGTGACTGGAAACACCTGCTCAAGTCTATTTAGCACTACAGGAGGAGCTTGGAAAAAAACCAAACCTGCAGAACAGCAAACTCTTTTAATTTTTTCTAGCCATCAGTATGAGAAATTGGCCAGTGGACTATGTTCTGAAAAGCCTATTTGTCTTACCTTATTTTAACCTACCTCATGGGGAATTTAGGTACTTGTCTCTTGTGAGCTAAGCAATGTGACTCAACCATAAGCAACTTAGAAAACATCATGTTTCAGCCTAGTCTACAGTGAGTAGACAATTGATGGAGTTTTTTCATTTTTAAGAAAGTAATTGTCATGAGAGGTAGCCCTTGCTACTTGGCCAGGGGATTGGTCTTTACTTGTTTTCATCAAAACACTCAGACTTTCTGAATAATGTCCTGAAGGGAAATGGTTCTTGGCAAAAGAGTTCTTAATTACATTCTATTTCAAATTTATTTTACATTCTGGTCTTCACAGCAAGCAAGTGTAATGGGTTACTTCTGAGAACCTGGCATTGTGGCCTGCCCCTTGGGGACTTCTGGGGCAGCACAGAGAATTACAGCTGCTATTAAACTTCTTGCAGTAATCACAAATTGAAAACACAAGATGCCAGGAAAAGTGTCTTGCAATTATCTTTGAGTCACAAACTTGCAGCAATGTCTAATTCACCTCTAAATTAGAAAGGAGATGTTCTAGTGCTGAGAAACATGCCTGCATATTTTAGTGACATGATGAATTGCTTAGATGCTTTCAGTCTGGTGTCATTTAGTGTTAACTTTATCTGCATACAGTATTTTAATTAGTGCAAACAATAATTAGGTGACAATGGTGAAGTCTTTAGCAAGTATGAATCAGTGTCTGTTTATATACCTTACTAGATTCACATGGGAAATAGTGTATGGAATACTTAATAACATCTGAAAGAGGATGAAAAAATCCTTCAGTTTGTATATGTGTACTAATAAGGCTGGTGGTGATGGAAAATGTAAATAATGGATGTAGTACCTTGTCTTGAACAACTCCTTTCTTGCTCTGCTGGTGGGAATATTTTTTTTCTGGGAGCTGGATAATGAGCATAACTATTGTACCTTCCCCCTTCGAATGCTACAGCTATGCCATGGAAAACAGTTTGTACTCCAAATGTAACTGTGGTTCTGGAAATCAGAGTCATTTTCTTTGTAGAAGGTCAGAGAGGGAACTTGAATTTCCTGGCAGGGATCACCTGGGCTGTTCCTAGGAAAATCTCTTTGCCTGGCAGGGGGTAGTGAGTCTCAGGCTCCTCTCTGGGAAGTGCTCTGTGGTGACAGTGACTCTGAGGGGCAGAGCTTTGACTTGGCTTCAGCTCTCTCTGGGCACCACCTCTTGCTGTGTCAGCAGCAGAGCTCCTGTTGGGTGCTGGGCTCAGCCTGGTGCTGTGGAAGCTTCAGAGCTTGGAGTGAGCTCTGTCTGTGAGCTACAAGCTGGTGTTGGTGAGAGGGACAGCTCTGCTCCTGAAAAGTGCCACTGAGGCTCAGTGTACCCTCACAACAATCTGGGCGTGATGGCATTTAGAGTACCTCCAAAATCCGAATGCCAGCAGTTCTGCTCTTGCCTGAAGTGATGTGAAGCCATTATGCCTCATGGGAGAGTTTCCTGTTTGTGTTTCTCTAGAAAGGCCACTTTCTTCCTGCTGGCCCTGGATTTTCACCATTTAATTTCTGCTTCATGCATGGTGTTAATGAAAGCTTCCCAAACAGAAAATGGCTTCTGAAACTGAGAAGTGCACAACTCCCTCATTGTCACCCCGTACTGTGTTGTCTGTGCTGCCAGTCTGTGTGCTCTGTCCCTGCATGAAACAACATTTTTGAGTATCCTTCCTCTGAACTTGGTCAATCCTGTAAAAGAAAACTCCTGTAGTTTGCATTAAGCACAATGTTTATACTGATGTGGTGGTCAGGGACACTTTAATAAAAGACTTGCCTTTGGAAATCACTGCTGAATTAGGCAAATTTGTGTATTTGCTGACAACTGTAGTGCAGAATCATTAATGCCTTTTGTGAGTTACTCCTTAAGAGTATGGGATTTACTTCTCAAGGAAGAAAAATTAGGAATAATAGTCATTACCAATTCCCTGGGCAACATCTAATTTCAAGCCTGAATTTCAATGTATAAAACAATACCTGAATAGAAATAAATCTTTAGATGTACTCTGGGAGGACTCTGCCTATTAGAGCAATTTAAAATATAAGAAATAATAATTAATGCTTTCACCCTTTTATAAAAACTCTGCATGCCCATTAACTAATTACTCTCCTGCCTGCTGATATTAAACTTAATGCTGAAACATTGCTTTCATATCCACAGCTACCATTTTTGTCTAGAAATAATTGTAATTATGCACACAGAAAATCATAAAGTACCTGCATTTTGCACACAGTACTGAGATTTAATCATTACTTGAGTAAGTGTAAAGAAGGGATTTGGGGTAAATAATTCTGAAAACCTTGACTAAAGAGTATAATAGTCCTTCTACAAAACAAGTGTTTTCATACCCCCAGTGTTTTAGGTCAGGCTGTGACACTTGATGCATTTATTTACAGTTTCCAATTTACTTTCCAGGCAAAATTTTAGTCTATGTTTTTCTGCTAGAATTTTCCTTCTCCTAGAACTTAAGGTAAGCTCTGCTGATCCCAGAGCAGCCTGAGGTTCTCTTCTATGGCTCTCTGATATCTAATAAGACACAAATTTCCCTCCTGAAGGTTTTCTCACAGCTTGCTTGCTTGTATCCTCTTTCTTCTGAGTAGATTCCAGAGTCTTTCACCTGAATGCTCCATAGTAAGGTTTTCACAACCCCAAAATGGACTCTTGTCTCCTACCCTTCATGAGGCTACAACCCCCTTCAGTCTGCAGGACTTCCTAGGTAGAGGTTCTTGGGCTCATCCCTGCGGGTTTCAAATGGGGACACTGCGCTGCTGACTTTCCTCTGCCTTGAGAGAAGCTGTGGGATCTTGGAGTGCTCTGGCTCCTACTGATGATGTTGCCAGGGTGCTTCTGATTCCAGTCAGTCTGTGTTCAGTCTGGGCCTTTAATTACCCAGCCTGGCAGCCCTGGCCCCAAGGGGCCTTGTATGAAAGGGAGGGCAGGGATGATGGTGTCTACATGTAAAATCCGCTCTGTGGAGATCCCTCCCTTCCAGCTCTCTGAGCAGTGGGGCTGTGCAGGTGACTTGGAGAGAGGAAGGACAGTGCCTTTTTTGGCTTCACTGCTCCTTTTTTATTTCATTTAAATCTTCCAAACCTGGTGTCATTTAGCTTTTAAGACAAAATGCCGTGGGAAAGAAGTCTTTTTCTGAAAGCTCATCATTAGTGTCAACTGATAAGGTGGCATTTATTTTTGTCCATGTTTCAGGACTTTTCAGGTGGGGAAGCTTAAGTTAATTTCTCTGAGCTGCATTGGACCTGTCATGCCAGGCCCTGATCAATAATGGCAGTTTTAAGGGTCCCTCTAGCACTGCATCCTGACTCTAGCAAAGGTCTAAGTGAATGTTTGGGGAGGAGGAATTAATTGCCTTGAGTGTCTCCCTGTCCTCTGTTTTTCAGCCCAGAGAATTTCCTGGGCTGGGAATGATTTCTATCTATATTAATGAATAAAATCTCTTTGACATAATTCCTAGGGACACTAGGACTTCAACATACTTTTCCCAAAAAGGAATACTTTTCGCCCTAAACCTAAACATTCCTTGGCTTGTTAGGTCAAATTTATTTATTTTTATTAATTACAAACTTTTCTTTTTTATCCTTATCCTGTTACAACAAAAACTACAGTGTTGGAAGCTAGGCAGAGCATTCAAGTCCTGAGGCCATTATTCCTGCAAAGGCAGTAGCCTACTAATGTGGCTGTTGAGTAAAGCTGTGGTAGAAGAATATTTCTTTTCAGCCTGGAACACCCTGGGAGTCTGTAGAGCAGAGGTCATAGAGGCTGAGTTACTTCCCAGGTGTTTTCCATTTTCCTGACATTAAACTACTTTTTAACTGGAGCTGTCAGAAGCAGAAGGATAAGTAAGGTTGTGGCTAGGCCTAGGGCCAGGTTTGGGAGGGCACATCCCCATTCCCCAGCCAGGAGACCTGGGGACTGATATACATTTGCACAGAATGCACTACCAAAAAAAAAAGTGATACTGATAACAAGGTGTTTTTTGATTAAGATGTGAGTTTTGAAGGTAAAGGAAAATGTCTGGGGGAAAATGGCGTAGGGTCTGGTGCAGCAGAATCTCTTTGAAAAAGAACAAGAAGTCTGTCTTGGTCTGTGAGTTGACAAAAGGTTCTTGTGTCAAGTCAGTGCTGTGCAGAGTTATAACACTCCTGGAGACATCTGTGCCTTGGTCTTTAGGACTGGCCTGCTAGTGATGACTGACACACTGAAGAACCTGCATTTGGCTCTGCTGCTGCAGGCATTCTTCTTCCCGTGTCCTGCAGCCCAGTGATTTCTACTTTGCACATTTCATGTGTTTTGCTGCTTCCAAGACCTCCATTGCTACCTTGTTTTGATCAGCTCCTCCGCTCCTACCTGCCTCCCCCAGGTGTAAGGAGGCTGCTGCTGGGCTCCTGCCCAAGCCCAGGAAGAGCCAGGGGACTGTCCTGTACCACTGAGCTGTCCCTCCACTCTTTTCCCCTTCTGTGAAAACAGCAGCACGCTGCAGAAGTCTGCAAAGTTCTTTAATATCACCTCACAAGGTAGGCAAGTGTACGTCCCTTCTCCAGAAGGAATAAACAGAACCGCGCTTTCGTCGGTGCTCCAGAGCTCTTAAGGTCTGTTTTGGTCTCACACAGCAGTGTAGCTCACTGTAGGAACAGAGAGTTCTTTCCTGAACTGCTGGCTGGATTCTGAGAAAAACTAAAAAGTTGAAGAAATTTAAAAGCATGCTTTTAAGAAGTTATTTCTGTTACTTGTTTTCCTATTTTATAGCAGAAAAATATTTCTTTTCTCCATCCTTAGTAAAATTGTCATTGGGGCAGAGGATTGTGGACCAAGTCTGAATATTTGCTTTGTCCCCAAACTAGAGCATTTTTTGAGACTTCTAGAATGTCTGGTTATTTTGGTGCTTTGACTTTTCTTCTGAGTGGCAGAGCAGGATTGCCATCAGAAACACTAGCTTAAGGATATGTGTAACCTGATGGAAATGATAAAAAACAGGCCACTTCAAGGGGGAGCCTGATTGTCTGAGGACTTTTAAATCAAAGTAGGGAAAATAAGTGGGGACCTTTTCCCTTTCATCCTCTGTCTTGGAGATGTAAATATTCAGTTTTGTTTCTTATTTTTCTGTGAAATGCTACTTCTTTCTAGGCCCGGCACAGGGCTTGAGTTTCTAATCTAGTTTATTTCTGTTTACTCTGAAATGTGTTGATGCAAGGAAGGTCTAGGTACTTCTTACTTATTTTCTAGCACTGTTATAAAATGTTTTCTTGTGGGCTTTTGGACTGAGCTCCTATGGGTTTCACATAGGAAACTTGTAGGTAAAAACAGGAGATGTGGTTGCAGGCATTATATTTGTGACAGTGTCTTGATGTACATTTAGTGCTCTTATAATGCTAAAATAGAAACTGTGTTTAAGACATTTGTATTTATTTAGAAATAAATATTGAAGCCCGTTGGTTTCCATGTTGCTGTGGAATCATCCTTTAGTTGTAATTTGTGGCTTCTGTACTGGGGCAATATTTCCTGCTGTGTTTTGGAGTTTCCCCCAGACTCACCAAGCTAACAAAAATGTGCGTACGTTTTGATGAAGCTTCCATGATGAGGATTTGGAGAGGCCCTTATGTTAAGATGCACCCAGGATTTGAACCAAGCTCCTGTGATCCCTTAGGTAATGCTTTGTCATCAGGAAAAGCCCCCATTTCTTAGTGACACAATCAGTTACATTTTTTCTGTCAAAACCACTTTTTTTTCACTTAGCTGACCCGCCTCTGTATTTTACATAGTAGCTTGGTTTAGTCAGAGACCTTTTTTCTTCTCCCAGCTGGGAATGGACTAATCAGTTGTCAGCTGCGGCCATGGTTATTTTCACTCGGCTTGGAAGGAAGTAGCTGCCTCTGGAGTTGGTGGGATTTCATCTGTGCGTAATTCTTGAGCACGGCATTTAAATACAGGCCTTAGGCTTTGACTGGCAAGAAATAAATTGGAAAGGGAGATTGTGGTTTCTCCTGGAGTCGTGAGGATGGCCGTGGGGATTGGTGAACTCTGCCACCTGGCACCACAGCACAGGCTCTGCTGCAGGTGTTGCCTTATGGCTGAGCTTGTTGGTTTTGCTCATTAGTTACAGTTTAAGTGAGACGCTTGGGATACCACACACTGGGAATAGAGAGGAGATGGAGCACTGCTTAAATTGATTGTAGAGATGACTTCTGAAAGCATCT
>VYZT01014740.1:0-18951 GCA_013400735.1 Pomatostomus ruficeps | reverse complement strand
AATCATTGTTGGTTTTTTCTCCCTTTGACTATCCTAGATTTTTGTTCCAATACATAATTTTTTATTGTGATCTAAGCAATTCTCCACTGAATTCAGGTTCCCCAAAATTTCAAGTACAGCAATCTCATTTGAGATTGAGTATAATTAAATGGAACTGCGGGATTAAACTATTTCAGAAGCAGAATGTGCAATTATAATATTTCTGTAATGTTTATACTGACAATTCCAATCATCATGCTAACACCTGAGTTTTTAATGAGATTTGAACTTAGGACTTTTAGATACAATTATTATTTTAAAGAATATGTAAATATTTAAATATTAAAATGTGTTAGGATGCTGGGTTGGCTTTTTTGTTAAATATTCAAATGCATTATTTCATAATGTGTTCAAAGTTAAACCAAAATATTTCACTGTTGTATGCAAAAATATTTGGATTTTGAATCTCAAAAAATTAAAATGATTGATGCCTATTGCGAGAAAAAATAGAATAGCATATTCCACAATTTGAAGCTGACATCCGTTTGGATTTGCTTACACAATTATCACTTTTCAGCATGCAATTACATTAATATTTTTAGATGTTGAATGGCTTGACATTTTGTTCCAACTCTAGACAGCCAGCTATGCCTTCAGATGGGTCTCTGCCAGCTAAAAATACAGTCCCGGATAAGTACATCCAACCTCCACATTAGTATTAGTGACACCCAGAAACAGATTGCTGTGCTGAAATAATTAACTCCAAAGGATTCTGTGGCTTGCCCATTACTATGGTAGATCCTAGCTTGAATATATGCAGTAGTAGAAAACTGAACAGCCTGCATATCTGAGGGGTTAATGGCTACTTTCATTGGACAACTGTGGTCTGGGACAACCTTGGAGCTCCTGGAAACTTAGAGGCATAGAATATAGGGGGGAAAAGAGTGTCTGAGTCATGGAAACAGATTCTCACATCATGGTACTCTCCACAGATGTTGCCATAAAGTAATATGTTTAGTTCCTGTTTANGTGACTTGTCTAAAGTGAGAAAACTTTTCATTTAGAAATTAATTTATTATCTGTGCCACAGCTTTGTCTTAAACTCTATGCTGGTGTCTCTAGCATGGCAATGTAAGTTGGTTCACTGCTTCACAAAGAGGCACTGTGGAGGCTCCCCTCGCAGATGGACGAAAAACTTCTCAGTCTTGCTAAAACAGAGTAAATACAAAGACTTCTGGTCACTGCCAGATAATCTCTGTAATCCAAGTTTTGAATCTCATTCTACATGAGTTGAATCAGTTCTTTGATTACAAATAAAAGCCTCGTCTGCATTGGTGGGATTGATGATTTCCTTTTCAATAAGCAGAGGGATGTTTAATTCTTTTGCATACCAAACTCTGAATATGACACATCATCCTAGCTGCCTTACTGTTTGAGAGTTCAAAGACTGTAGAGGACATGGCTGCCTTGCAGAAGGGAGTTTTAGAAAAAGAAAGGTTAAGATTTCAAGTATTTTTCTTCCTGTTTTGTTCCATATATTACATTTGCAGGTTCCACTCACAAAAGTAATAAAATTGCAGCAGTATATTTTAGCCACAACAGATAGCTTGTTGTAGGCTTTTCCATCTCCCTCTGCCTCTGTTTAAACCATTACTCCTGAGACAGGTGAACCTGTATTTGTTGTGCCAATATTGGTGAACCAGTCTTGCCAATATTTTCGTACTCTGCACACAGAGAGTAACATCCTGCAAGCAGAAAATGCTTTTGGGAATACTTCAGCCCTGGCAGTCAAAGGTTTCACCAACATTGCTTCACTGAGGACAGAAAATTCAACAGTAGCTGAATTGCAGAGTTCCCAGAAGACCATTTTATTCTGAATCTAAAGTGTGAAAACTTTTGCTTTTAAATCACTGTGCCATGTAGTTAGAGCAAAAGATGTTTTAAAAGTAGCATTTACTTATCTGGATTCCTTGAATTTCTCTGCCACTGTTTATAATGGACTAATCTGGTGCTCAGAAAAATGTGAAAAAGCCTTTTACAGAAAGCAGTAGAAAGACATTTTATGTTCCTTTTTACTGATTACTTTTCCTTGATGCTAGGAAACAATTATTTAAAGTGGATTACTTCCAAAGAATAACTTAATTTGATAATAAAACAAATACTACTTTCCCATTTATTGATGAATCAAGCAAGGTAATTGGATTTATTACTTCTGAATCTATGAGTAATCCTGTTTCCAAATCACATATATGTTTCCTCCTCTGCTTTTATGTTTGTCAGGAGACGACAATTATTTATTCATTCTCTTTCTGGCAGAATTTTTTATATATTTTTTAAAATCTGGACAGCAACAGTCTCATACATGGTTTCTGAGCTCAAAATAGAGCTAATTTATACTTAACACAATATACATCCTTGCTGGAGAAAAGTGAGTTTCAGTCATTCTGAGTAGCTAAAAATACTGGTTAATTAAAACAGATCTTGCATTAATATCTACAATATGCACAGTAATTGTGGAATAGATAAAGCATTGTTATGATGCTTTTTTGTACTATTTAATATCAGGGTCCTGGAAGCTGAGAGGCCCTTGGGGCATATATCCCAGGCTGGTATGTAGGAGATGCCTTTGATAGGCATATACAGCTAATCTGGGGAGAGGCCATGCTGAGTGTTATCGACATTTCTCTTTCCTGTGCTTTTTTGCTTAATACTACAAATCCACCATGCTGAGTCTTTAAAAGATTATACATTATTTTAGATATAATAAAATAATAGATTTTTCAGCTAACTGAATTAGTCAAATATTCTTTTTTTAGCAGTAGTTAATCTTGCAGCATTTAAGTACTTCTTTCACTTGGAGATCTCACATCAGTTTGCAAACATTCAGTAAACTTCACAGAGTCTGTACTTAAATTCTTAATTTGTTTTACAGGGATTGTTTACATCTGCAGTGGTCTACCACTATAGCTGTACCCATTCACACCAGCATGTTTCTGAAGTGGAAATGCAGTTTCCACTAGAAAAACTGTTCCACTTCCAGTACAGAATAAAATCTGCTGTTTGAGGAACTAAGTCTGCATATTCTGGTTTAAAGTGTGATTTCTTTTCAAACTCCTGTTCCACTCAGGAATGCTAGCAAAACTTTTAAGAGTAGATCAAATCATAAGCTGGAAGTGCTAAAGAAGCTCATTCAAACTCAGATTACTTTCTTCTGTAAAGGACAAATGACCCTTGTGCTCAAAATACTTTACTGTATTGATGGGATTCATTGATCAGCATAGGCCTTTGGTCCCATTGATAAGGATGGAAATCTGTTACATTCCCCAGCTCCACCACCTTTACTCTCTGCATCAGTATCGTCCTCTTGCCTGATAAAGTATTGTTTAAAAAGGGACTTCCACAGCTGAACAAACCCATCTGTAGAGCTTGAATTGAAGAGCCAGCTTCTGTCATATGGAGCAATAACAAAATTGCATCTGCTGAAAAGCCCACAGTTCTGTTAGCTGTTGTGGTTTTACTATGCATCTGATAATACGGAGGCATTTCACCTGGTCATGTTCTTTAATGGTGGTCAGCAGTGAAGGATAATGGTTTACTCAGGAGTTTCCAGGGTTTTCGGGCTTCCAAGCCCCATCATGGTTTTCAGTTGAAACATTTCAATCCAGCTTTTCCATTTGTAGATGTTGTTTGAAGCCAGCGCTGCACTTTCAATTTTTTTTTTTTTTCAGATGAGAACAGAATGTGGTGTTTGAACTGAAATACATTCTTGGGTGAAGCAGAAGAAGGGAGAAGGAAAGACATGTTATTTGCTAGCAAAAACATGCTGTGGGCTTCATGGTATTGTGGCAAAGTTTGCTCCTGCTGAGTGTTCTAAAAGACCCAAATGCCATATCCACATTTCCCTGATTCCTACTACATTTTTCTCTGTGCCTCCTTCCACGAAGTGACAAAAAAGGCCAGATCTTTTGGACTAATGTAATATACTCTTTCCTCCTCAGTCGCTTCTGTCTCCCTTCATTGCTCCCAGAAAGGGAGGGACTCTCACTGACCATTTCAGGGCATTGTAGGGCTTTCTCACATCCCTTTCAACACATGCCTTGCCTCTGGTCACCCAGGAAGAATCTGCTGTGTTTGATTTCTGTCTCAGGTCACTTGTCTCACAGCTACGTGCCAGGTCAGTACCAGTGAGTTGTCTTGCATGGCAGAGCTTTGTTGTACAGGCTGGTGGGTCAAGTTTCACATGCTCAAAAGGAGTCGGTGTAAGGACAAAGAGAGAGACAGCATGTGTTTCAGTGCCAGTGATGAATAAACTACCACATCAACTACACAGCATGAACATCTTTATCCAGCTGTGTTTATATATTATTTTCATTAATTATGGTTGTTCCTATCACTTGATACAAACAGGGACTTTTTTTTTTAAGTGGCCATTTTATTAATCCATTACTCTTCTGAAGGGTAATATCTGCCCTCCCCTCCCTGCCTTTAACTGGCCAGAGATACATCACTTTGAAAAATAAATCTCAAAATAAAGCCCTGAAAACTACTGGTCTTTGGACCATAACTTATGAAAGAAGATACCTTTTACTTCTGTCCACCATGAATTAAAATAAAATTGCTTATAATCTATCCTTTAAAACCCTGTGGTCAAATTTATGCCTGGCATCACATTGCAGGAAACAGCATAATTGCACATTGGATGAACTCAGTCTCAAGAGTTTAGTTGTGCTTTGAAAGCTTTTTGAGGTATTGTTGAACTTTATTTATCTTTTTAAATTTTTTTTAAGTTTTGTTTTGCTTTTTTAATACTAAGTCTGTTTAGGAGCTGTGTTAGTAACATGAACTTTCTAATACTGATTCCAACTGGAGGAGAATCCAAAACTAAACACATTTTAGTCTTTGTCAAAGATTACAGTGTAAAACCAGCAAAAAGTGGTTATTTTTCAGAGATATGCATTTTGAGAGATCGGAAATACTTATGCATTTTTTGACTACAGGGAAGCTTTTTGAATCCAGACAAATGCATTTCACACAATTCATTTCAGGGCTGATTCATTTTATCTGTGTGTCTCCTGTGCCAAGTGGAAACATTAGGCCTCTTTAAAAAATGATGGGGAATAATAAATGCTCCAGGCATTTGTTTTGCTGAAATGAAGTAATAGCAGGGAAGCATATGGTGAAATATATTTTTAATTACTTTTCAACAATGTTAAATGTTTTTTCCTTATTTTCATATTTAATGTCCTTGATCAAGCTTGCTAGATAGGCAGCTCTTATGGAAAACACCACTTTGTGCAATAACACATGACTAATTTTATGGGCAGTACTGTATATCCCTGTGTATCAGCACTATATTAGCTGTAGAACTTTGTTTATGATGCTTTGTGCCATCCAAGGAAGCTGGGATTGTGAGTGGGCTATTTTGTTCCTGTTTCTTTTTTTCCCTCTAAGCTCACAGCTCTCCACCCCTTTGTTGAGAGGTTTCATTTTCTTATATTTTTGTTTGTGCATGCAGAGCAGGAAATATGATTCTCTTCTGTTAGACTAAACAAAAGGAAATCCACCTGAGACTGAGAGGAGACACTTTTAACAACTTCACTTCTAAATCATTCTTCCATCCCCTTCCTTCATCTCCCTCCCGGCAGCACAGGTTCCACACTAAAGCAAAGTGAACACAAACAAAGGACACCTGTTCCCAGCCCTACTAAAGAAAGAAAAGCTTCTTGTACCTAAAGGCTAAAGCTGAGCTGAAAGTATTATGGCTACAGGTGGTGTCTAGGCTGCAGATATACCTGTGCAAGTGAAGCACGAGCCTATTGCACAATGCCAGTAAATAACAACTGAAAAGTAAGTGGCACTACAGGATGGTGGCAGGGGGGACCAAGGCACAACTGTCACCGCTTGTCTGGTGACACACATATATGTCACCTTTTTGGGATGTACACAAAGGTTCTTTCAATACAAAATATAAAAAAACAAAGTAAGAAAACCTGGCAATTTGCTGTCAACACTTACAACAGGCGAGCACACTCTCCTCTCACTTGTTACAGAGCTGGCACAAATTCATTTTCTAAAGATGTCACGCTCAGCACTGGTATGAGCAGAGGAATGCTTCTTGTAACATGCCCTAGAGATCAACAGTCCCAGGCTATTTCAGACCAGTCAGTCCTTTCCAGAGATGAGAACTCTTCACAGAGACTTCTCTGTAACCATCACCCTCTTTTTCAGCTTGAGTGGCTTTTCTTTCTGAGGCTGTGGCAGTGTGGCAGAAAGGAGTTGGGATGGCTCTCTTGCATGTCCAGCACTTCCTTTCTCACTGCTAGTGATTCAGAGGATTAAAGCAGCAGGATATAAAGCAACAGATGGGGATTTCATTCATTCCCTGTGCTTTGAAAACAGACTCTGAGGAATATATCCATTGTTATTATTGTGACCTTCAGTATGGTGCATGTAGATTTCAGTTTGAGGTGCGAGGGGGCTGTTGATGGGTCCAAGGCAGTGGCCACCACTGTGGAGAGAAACACTGTGCTGATAGTTTATCAACATTATTCAAGCAAAAAACAAGCTTGTAGCAAAGGTCAGAGCACTGAACACAAAGAAGATACTCCTTTTTCTCCATCCCTTCCCCTTCTCACTGGGATCCAGGGCAGAGGAGCAGAAGCAGAAACAGAGGGGGTAGGAGTATGAGAAGTGAACCCCAAGTATTTCTCTTGTGATGAGTTGCTGACATCTCAGGCCTACCCTGGTACTGGGAAAAAAGCCAACAAACAGAAAAGAAAAGCAAGAAGTTGCCTGAGGGAGAAGCAAGGCCATGGCAGTCAGTGGCCTGGCTCCCACGCTGCCTGAAGCTGCGGAGGGGGAACCAGCCAGCTCTGAGATTGCTGGTGTGATTTTTGAGACACACTGCTGTGGCAGAAGAGGGAACCACAGCCTTTCAACCTCTGATCAGTGGGGAAACCTTGTGTGGGTAGTCTCCAAGAGAGAGGAGAGAATTTCTTATAGTTCTTTCTCTTCACAGATTGCTTGCCAGAGGGCTCCCTGGGCAAACCCAAGGCTTCAGCCTCAGGATATGGAATGAAAGAAACAGCCTCCAGAAGTGGTCTCATTCTTGTTTTAACAGATACCAAAGGGAAAATTAGTCCCAGGGAAGGTTTTGCTTCTAGGATTCGTAACTTGGGAGTGCTGTGAAGCTTTCAGAACTCAGATGTGAGAGAGAACATTAGCTTTTCCAGAGTCTTCGCTTTTAATCTCCACATGTAAAGAATTGTGTCAGTTGTGCATGGCCAGAGACAGCCATTCTCCTTGTGCTGTAGCTTGCATACTGGAGATAACACTTCCTATAAATCAAGACAGCCTGTAAAAAAATGACAAAAACTGTGAAGTTCAGCTTGCCAGGAAACTGTTATCGTACATGTGTATTTTTTTTAGGAAAAAAAAATTAATATCCACATCCCATTTTGTCAATCTTTTAAAACCCCTGACAGGGATGTGAATGTTGTTCAAGAGCTTTTACATGTCATGATAATTTGTTCCTTTTGAAGAGGGTGATGTCTAAGTAGTTTTTGATGATTACCTTTCCTTGGTCTGTATTTATTCAAAAGACACTTTTCAACCCTGAGAATTGTTTCCATACAGGATGCATAGATGATCAGTACTGCTTTCAGTCATGCAGTTTGATACTTTTTCCCTCTAGATGTTAGTCTAGACGTGAAGACTATGCACTACCTGGTGCATAATGAACAGATCTTAACTGCTACAGCAGCTGAAAGCTTTGGAATGATTTTAAGATAAAACCAGTCACTTCCCATAGAATCATGGTTTGAGTTGGAAGGGTCTTTAACGATCATCTATATCCAGCCCCCCACCCATGGGCAGGGACATCTTCCACTAGATCACATTGCTCAGAGTTCCATCCAACCTGGCCTTGAACACTTCCAGGGATGGAACATTCATAATTTCTCTATAAGTTCTCATGGTAACCTTCTCTTTTCCAGGCTGAATAGCCCCAGCACTCTCATCCTATTTTCACAGGACAGATGTTCTAGTCCTCTGATCATATTCATGGGCCTCCTCTGGACTTGTTCGAACAGGTCCACACCCTTCTTATGTTGGGACCCCACAGCTGGACACAGTATTATAGGTGGGATCTTGCAAGAACAGAGTAGAAGGACAGAAACATCTCCCTTGACCTGCTGGTCACACTGTGCTCTTTCAAGTTCCTTAGATGTTCTTAAGCCTGATCTTCTCCTACGGCTGAAAGTTCTTCATTCTCTCAGTCCCTGCCTTTGTCTTCTCAACGTGGGCAGTGTGGCTGGAGGACTTGCCGGTGAAGACTGAGGCAAAAGAATCATAGAGTACCTCAGACTTCTGCATATTCCAGGTAACCAGGTCTCCCATTTCCTTCTGGATATGAGTAATATTTTCCCTAATCTTCCTTTTATCATTGACATATCTGTAGAAGTTTTTCTTGTTGCCCATGGGCAGATTTAATTCTATCATGGCTTTAGCTTTCCTAACATGATCTCTGACAGCTCAGACAGCTCCTTTGTGTTCCTCTTAGGCTACTTGTTCTGGGTTCCACCATCTGTAAGCTTTCTTTTTGTGTTTGAGTTTGTCCAGGAACTCCTTGTTCATCCACACAGGCCTCCTGGTGTTTTTGCCTGACTTCCTTTTTCTTGGGATACATTGCTCCTCAGCTTGAATGAGGTGATTCTTGAGTATTAACCAGCTTTCTCTGGCCTCTCTTTCCTCCAGGCATTCTTTTCCCGGTACCTTACCAAACAAATCCCTGAAGAGGCCCAAGTCTGCTTTCCTGAAGTCCAGGATAGGGAGCTTGCTGCGAGCCCTCCTCACTGTTGCAAGGGTCTCAAATGCCACCAATTCACAGTCATTGCAGCCAGGGCTGCCCTTGAGCTTCACATTCCCCACCAGTCCCTCCTTGGTGAGAACAAGGTCCAGCACAGCACCTCTCCTCTTTGGTTCCTCTGTCACTTGGAGAAGGAAGTTACCGTCAGTGCATTCCAGGAACCTCCTGGATTGCCTGTGACCTGCTGTATTGACACTCCAGCAGAAGTTCCCACTTAGGACCAGGGCCTGTAAATGTGAGGCTGGTCTTATCTGTCTATAGGGTGCCTCAGGCACTCAGTCGTCCTGGCTGGCAGCCTGTAGCAGACCCCCAGTATAAAGACACCTGCTTCTGCCCTCCCTTTGATCCTGACCCACAAGCTCTCTGTTGTCTTCTCATCCATCCCAAGGCAGAACTCTATGCAGTCCAGCTGTTCACTGATGTAGAGGGTGACACTCCATTGTTCCCCCTGCTTGTCCTTCCTAAAGAGCCTGCATCCTTCCCTCCCAATATTCCAGCCATAGGAGCCAACCCACCACTTCCCTGTGATGCCAGTGAGATAACAGCCCTGCAGGAGTGAAGAATAAAATCAGTCAGAGCTCTGGGTTATCAAATCCTCCAAATACTTGACACGAGCTAAGGGTGTGGTGTTGAGTAGCAGAATGCTGTGTAAGCCACTGCTGTGTAAGTGAATGTTAATACTTCAAACACAAGATTTCCTGTTTTGAACTTCATTCTATCACCTACATGCAACACGGTCCTACTTTGCAGCTGCTATGCTACAGACCCTAAATTATCTTCTAATTTTTCAAATTCAAAAGAAACTCAATCTGTTTAATCGTTTAATGCTTCTCTAAAGAGTCTAGGCATTTTATACTAGGTTCATTAGAATAAATGTTTATCCCAGTTGTCTGTCTTTGAAAAGAAGGTTCTTCATCGTACCAGTAAGGAAAGTATATTGTGCGTCTTGCAATTTGTTTTCCAGCTAAGTGACAAGAAGCATTTGAGTTTGGGTAAAATAGGTGAATATATTTTCATTATTGTCAATTTTTGTTTTGTTTTAATACTCCATTATTAGTGTCCTGTACCATTTGACAACAGCGAAGGAACAACTTTTCTTGAGAGAAGACCTTTAGATTCCCTTTATCTACTTCAAACAATAATTGAACACCCAGTGAATTGTCAAAGCCAAAGAATCACTGTGTTTTAATAGAACATATTAGATACTGAAGTCTGTATAGCTTCTATATTCTGATGCATTTTTGGCTTCCATCTGTTTGGGAAAAAAAAAGTAGGAAAAAAGTTTCTGTAAAAATTATGTTTCAAAAGAGATATGTTTGAGTAGAGGGACTTATTTTTAAGTGTACAACAACCATAAGATGCATGTGAAATGAATACCAACTCATTTTGTCAATGTCAGCACTAGAAGCAGGGTATCTGATAGCTTTTATAGTATTTGCTGGTTTTTTGACCAGAGTTTTTATCTCTGTAGATCCTGTTCCTGGATCCATTCTTTCTCCTCCCCTATCTGATTTGACACCTGTTTCCAAATGAAATATGCCTTCTATCCTTTGGTTCTTGAGTAGCTTCTCTTTTCTTTTTACATTTTTATTATTTATGTCTGCAAAATATATTAAAACTCATATGACAGGCTTAATGCATGTAATGTGGACGTGCATGTTTGTGACTAAAGGGACACGGTTTCTTCACTTGTTGCTGGGGTATTTAGGCAATGGGCAAATGTCATTTAAGCAGATGTTCTTCTGAAATGCAGAAAAAGTCTTTTGTGGTGTCTCTTCTGTTTGTGAAAATGTGTCTTGAAATTTACCTGATGCCTTGGTCCTTTTGCATGCCAACTTGTGGCTGCAAAGCTAGAGGGAGGAAGCACATCCTGCAATTTTACCACAGAGGACAAAAGAACAGATGTTTCAAATCAGAGAAATACTGAGAGGCCACCATTATGCATGGAGATGAGGAAGAGACAGCTGGAGTCATGCATGCAGTTTCAGATGGCACTAAAGTGTTTATCTGGGGTTGGTGTGAGAGTGGAAGGAAGCATTGATGTGACCTTTTTATTACTCTGGTAAATCCATTCCTAGTCCTTTAGCCTTCTCCTTCCTTTAAAGAAAAGAAATATGTCCTTCAAAGGTTCGCTGCTCATCTATTTAAAATGAATTGTAAAACCTTTCCTGAATTTGAGTTTGCATCAGAAATGGGCTAAGAGAAGAAATGAACCAGCTCTCTGAGAGAAACCAGATAGAGTCTGTATCCCCTTAAAATTAATTACTGTCTTCTTCTAAAAACAGTAACAGTATATGAGTTGTCATCTTGATGTTCTTAGACTGTCAGTTTGGCTCTCACTAAGCTACCATTTCAGGCCAATTGTACAGGGGGTAAAGAGACTTACAAAAATAATCAGCACTAGCTGCTTCAGCCTATCCTTTTCCAGTGAATGATTTTCCATTTAATGCTTACTGATGTTTATCAGCAATTTTCTAGTGAATCTTTTCAATATTTTCAAAAAATATTTCTTTGTATTGTCAAATTTGCTTGCTAAAGACATTGTTTAATTTCATGGACCATGCTGGAAAAACATCTGTGTCTGCAGGTGAGGACTCCAAGTCATAGACACTTTTATAATCAGCTAAAAAGGAACAAAGGTACACCTCCAGAACTGCAAATTTCAATACCTCTTCTGGCAGTGCATGCAAGGCAGTATAATTTTTTGAAAGCATAATAGTATTTCTAAAATCCAATTAAAGATCTTATTTTCAAGATATCTTATTTTCTGTTCCAAATAATCTTCAATCTACAGTGTAAATTTGTCATCCATAAAACCCCCTGAAATTAAGAGAAACATTATATGATCCTAGCATCTATTATGCATCTTTTTTTTTTGTTGAAGGCTTGCTGTAGAATCTGCTTGTTTCCAAATAATGAAAATTGCTTATTATCCTGGATAATGAAAGAGAATGTCGTCATCTATAATTGTTAGTTTGGGATGCTTACTGTACCCTTCTATTGTAAATGGGTTGGCATAAAAAAAGGTTCAGTCAAAGAAGCAGCTCTTAAAAATTTTCATAAATAAAAGAGGGATTTGTTTGCAAGTGAGATTTATATGTCTTTGACAGGAAAATGTATTGGAACAAGATTCTTAATTGACAGATTGTAACCTGAATATGAATGCTATTTACTGAATACAATTCATGAATATAAAGGTTATTTTTTCAAAGATCATAGAAGTGTGCTTCTATATATACACCTAAGTATATAAGTGTACCCACCTGTCTATGTATGTGTAGGTGTATTGTATATGCGCTTATTGCTTTTTTTAACACAGAGCTTTTGCTGTATCTAGACATTTTTTCTAGTCTGTTCCTCTTTTATTTCCCTGATTAAACTCTTGCAAGATAATCTTTATGGGGTAAAAAGGTTTTCTTTAACACCCTCTGCCTAAATATGACAGTTCTGTAAACAGCAGCTGTATGTGGTCAGTCACGAGATCTAGAAATCAAAACTATATGGGCTGTAGTCACAGCTCACGAGACAAACATGATGTGCTGGAAATTGACTGCCAGACAGCCTGGATTTGATAAGTTACACTAGACTGTATGTCACACTTTCTACAGCAGCAGCATTTCACACACATACACAAGTGTTTATACAATATAAAAATAAAAAAAAAAAGAAAAAAGAAAAAAAGGCAAAAACAGAAGAAAAAAGAAGAAAAAAAGAAGAAAAAAAGAAACCTACTTCAAATTCTATGATTAAAATCATTCAACTAGAAGGACATTCTTAGGAACAAATGTTTTAAATGTTTGTGCCTAAAGGGCTAGAAAACCAGTTTAGACCTAAACCCCCATGCACATCAGGTATTCAGAGCTGTTAGCTCTTTCTGCAGTTGCAGAAGTGAGCTTTAAAGATGTGACTGCAGTCAGCCAACAACAATTTATGCCTACACGGAAGAAGAAAGATCAGCACTGGAACAGTGAACCCAAAAAACTACAAGATGGCAAAAATGAGGGCTTTTCTAATAAGGAAAATAGTAGTGAAAAAGAGTATTAGAATTGGTATCAGCAATCAGTATAGGAGTTCATAAAAAAGTCTCCTCCTGATATCAGTCACGGATTTTTCATCTAAGCCACGATAGCTTTCATCCGTCTCACTGACATGTCCTGCCAGGCTCAGGCTAACTCAGCCTCTGTTTTGGATGTCGTTGCAGGGATGTCAGACTTGAGAAAGAAGGCTTCAAAATGGTTGCGGATCATTTCTAAACACACACACGTGCAAATCCCCCGTGGTTAGCAGGTATAGCATGTCCCTGCAAGCACACGGGCACAGCTGGGAGCCAGCTTTTGGCTTCTGTCTATGCCTAATTAAAATTATGCTAATTCTAACAACAAGATTACAACTTTGTAAAACAAAACAAATAAATGTGTTTTCCACAATGTTACTTTATTCATCTGTCATTTCTCTTCACCTTCTGACAGACAATAATGGGAAAGGTCTGACAGACAATAAAGGGAAAGCAAAATTGTCCATGGCAGTTCTTCAAACATTTTTGTAGGGCTTTCAAATTAAAAAAACAACCATGTTTTTCTGGTATAGCCACATCCCATTTTTTTTCCAAATTACAGCCTAGGGAAGGTGAAAAGCCCCAAACCTTCACCCTCAATTGATGCTCCTGCTGTGTTCAGTATCTTTGCATGCTATAGTGAGATTTCAAAACCATTTTAGCCATTCTTCCCATACTTATGGACATCCTAATTCATTGCTTTTGTGGTGTTGCTTTGTGAAGAGCTAGAAGGAAGTTCCCCTGGTGCAGGAGTTGACAAGAACTTTTGTGTCTCCATCTAATTAGGCTGTACACTGCTAGGAAGTAGGCACCATGCTGTGCTTGCTTGTTTGCATCATCAGACACGCTCCAGCACAGCTTAGGTGTTTTGTAAAATGCAGATATAAATAATTTTTTCCCCAAGATGGTGGTTGACGAGGGCAGGGAACGAGAGAAACGTTTTGGTCTCATAATTCAGCAGTCTTAGAGAAAAGAAGGAAGATTCATATTTCAGCATTTAAATTGTCGTAAGTTTTAAAGCTTGGATACCTTTTATTTATAGTGTCTCTATTGTTTTATTCAGGAATTAGACAGGAGGGATTGTCTTTGTAGTGTGGCCATGGCTATAAAATTGATCTTCAGGGGGAGGTAATCTTGGCAGAATTTACAACAACAGAATGTACATTCCCTTCCTGAAGCCATTTGGTGTTATGAAAACTGGATGCTGTACCTGTGATGATAGAAAAGTCCATAATTTTGAGGCAGTCCCAGCTCAGCCATTGTGTTTTCTAGTATTTCAGCCTGCAGTCTGTGCTCAGAACTAGAGTCCACAACCAAATGCAAAGTAGACTGTAAAACAACTGGAAATTCTGGAATAAAAACCTTACCTTCATCCTTCTCCATGCATTTGACTGTTTTGTAGTACTACCTGCTTACAGCTGCTGTCAGCTCTTTTGCTTGATATATGCATTCAAGAGCATTCTTCTTGTGTTACATTTTTTTTCCCCCCAAAATGATAACACAGTGCTGGGACTGAGGAAGGTCAAGAAATACAACCCTTGCAGTTTGTGCACACACACACAAAATTAGACCGCACCCACACAGACTCCAAGCACAATATGCCTCTACTGGAATCTGAATTTGAATTCTTGGATGCAAAAACCATCTCTGTGCTCCCAGCCCATGGCCCCCAACACTGTATGGTCAGTGGTTCTCACAGGTGGCACACATTTGGCAGGTCCCCTTCACGGGCACTGCTGTGGCTCCATGGCTGCAGGGAGCGCCTGGAAGCTCCTAGCTTGGCTGAGAGTTGCGAAGTAGATGATCCTCTGGCTTTGTTCCTCATGGGGGCTGACAGAGTTTTTCCTGCTGTCTGGATGCTGACACTTTGGAAATACCCACAGAGTTGTTCTTTAGAACTCATAGATGTGAATCCCACCTCACATCACTCCCATATCCAGGGGATTTTCACCAGGCTCTGGGAGAGAGAAGGATTTATTATGATTAGGGATGCTCTGCTGCAGGTTGTGCCATTTAGTTGCTGTCAACCAAGGACAGAAGGGAGGGTGATGAATTGTAATGCTGTGACCTGGAGGAATTATTTCAGAAGGAGAGGGTGGAAATTGGGTTAAATTATAATTTTTGAGAGTGGCAAGGAAATTATTCTAATACCATCAACCATCCCAACCTGCTTGATCTGAGCTGTTGGGGTCCAGGTCAGTAGGTCATCTTTGACTACAAAAGAGGATCATTTCTACCTTAATGAGGCAAAGATGGCTTATTTCCGTCTAGCAGATGGCAGTGGATGTGAGTCATGCATCTATCTAGGATGTATTTTTCTGAACAAAGTAATTTGACCAGCAGTTTCCAGTAGCCCCATGCTCTTCCCTATGGCTCCAAAGTTTGCACGTACTTTATAGACTCTGACTATTTACTGTTATGTCATGTTTGGGAGGAAGGAAATAAAGCATATAGTCCTAAAAATATGTTTGTTTACATTTGGGAGCACCACATTATTTCAAACCACAAAAGCACAAACGTGGAACCTGCTTGAAGTTATTATATTGGTTTTTTGGTTTTCATCTTTTTTTTTTTTTTTTTCTGGCAATACTCCAACCTGCAATGGGAAAGGAAGCAGAGGATACTCAGACTGTTTGTATATTTATGGAGCTGTTTGACTTTTAGCAAGTTATTCTGAGAGCGCTGGACTTTTTGCTAATGATTTTGTATCTTCTAGCTATTCATGAGCTGTGTTTGGAATCTTTGCTGCAGCGATCCTGCACTGTGGATTACTTGAAGTCTGATAAAGTGAGCTTTCGCGTTGCAAGTAGTCCCTCAGATCTGCCAGAGCATGCAGAGAGTTTTGCTCTGCTGTCAGTTTATGAGAAACTTGTAGAAAATTATCTTTGGGCTTTCTACCTTTCTTCACAGTTGAGGTGAACCACAGGATTCAAATATGCATGTACACACTTGTACACAGTGGAACTGTTCAAGCCTTGCTTCTGGTGGGAATCAGGCTAGAATGATATGATGACTCTGGGGCTGCAAGGATTTTCAGTTCTGAGACATTGCAAGATGACAGGTTCAGAAGCAGGGTCTGTCTCCAATTTGATTTTAGAAGCTGATTTTTCTTTTGATTTTAAGAGCTGCTTTCTGAAGGAAGTAATGGATTTTTAACTGAAAAACCAACTTGCTCAAAGTACTAAGTATTTTTTTTCCTTTTAACATCTCTGAAAATCACCAAACAGAGGGTTTTCTTGAGAACGCAGGATTAGTCTGGGATGTGACATTAACTATTTCTTCTTTAAGCTAGTTTGAGTACTATCAAAGGTAGCTAAACACCTGCTGTTTTTCAACTTCTGCTGTAAGTGAACTGAGCTTTCCTTGAGCTTAGAAGGCTAAGTGAAATAGAAATTAAAACAAGGAACAAAACAGCAACCTTTACCATCTATCAGATTATTTTGACACAGGTCTAACTGAAGAAAGAATATGAATTAGGATTCTGTATATATCCTTGAGAAAGTAATGACAAGATGCTTGTATCCAGATTTCTGAGGTAATACAGGTAACATGGCTGCACTGTGTACTAGTGTTCTCTCAAACTTTCAAACCTGCTGGAGATTTCAACCAGATTTGACTGTAAAGTAAAAAACCTGAAGGATAATAGAGCATATAGCAGTAATTATTCCATTTCCCAAAGGTAAGTATATCCTTGTGGGTAAAACTTTCCCTCCACATGCCTTTCCAGTCTTAGACTGGCATGGTTGATGAGTGAGGTGCTTTTAAACCGCACCTTCCCTCATATTTTTGGAGTCTCCCTCTCTGGAGACCTTTCAAATCCACCTGGATGTATTCCTGTGTAACCTGTTCTAGGTGACCCTGCCTTGGCAGGGGGTTAGACTAGATGAACACCAGAGGTCCCTTCCAACCCCAGCTATTCCGCAATTCTCTGATTTTGCTGTTGTTCCTAGAACTGTGAACATTGCAGGAGCTCTTCTCACAGACAGCTGAGTCTAAGCACCTGAGTTGACAACAGTTTCACACCAGTTGGAATAATGCTGCAGATGTAGCAAAACAAAGCAAAACGAGTTTGTGAAATGCATTTGATGCTTTTTGCATTTGAAAGATGACCAGCAGGTTTATCACCAAAAGCCAGATTACTTGTGGAGAAAATGCTATGAAAGAAGAGAAACTGATTGCTGTCTACATGGATTCACCTGTTTTCTGGACAGACTTTGATACCCAGTGAAACATGGTCTGGGGGCAGTTCTGTTACACTAGATGCTATACAAGGCAAAGTGCAAGCTCAGTTGTTTAAGGCATGTATACATATAAATAGTCCCTGTGTCTTAGATCTGGCTAAGCTGCCTGGCTAGACATTGGCCAGACACTAGAATATGGGTGTCTTAAGCCTTGAAATCTGAACAAAATCTGTATAGTCCTAGGATTAACTTTAGTCCTTGAGATTTGTCCTTTAGATTACCCTTTCCCAATTTTTATCTAACATGAACATGCTGAGCTGCAACTCATTTCTCAGGTGCATGTGGTGCTGTAAACAAATTATCTTTATTCTCTGCTAAATAGAGCAAGAAAATCTTCAAACCTGCCTAAAATAACAACTCCTCTTTATATTCCCAGTGTGAGTTTCTTTTCATTCTGTGACAACCTAAGATGCTTCTGCAGCTCACATGTTAACTCCTGTTTGGCTTGTCCCCAGGGATCTTCTTTCTTTACTTCCTTCACTATCTCCCTGTTTTTATTTTTTTAAATATTTTTTTATGCCTGCCTTCCATATCTTTATTTTAGATGTGGTAAACCTTCCTAGCTCCAAACTCTCTTTCTATGGAGTGGTGAGCCTTTTAAACTTCAGTTTCTTCTGTCCCAAGTGTTTTCATCTCAGCAGATAACCATTAAGATTTAATTACTAACTGCTGCCTAAGTTCTGGATAGGTTGTAATGCAGACCTTGGTCAGCAGTACATGTGCATTGGGGTATCCCAAAATACACTTCACTTCTTAGTAACAGCTTCATAATATCAGCCAGAGATAATAGATTGTGCACAGACTTTCCTCTGCTTAGAATGTAAACCAGCACTTCCTTTATTCCCTACGATGCAGCTATACAAACACACAGATTTTCTTCTTCCTCTAACTCATTCGCTCAGTACTCAAGCACCAATTTAGAATGATGGATCTGGTTTTAATCCAGATGGCTTGATGTAGTGGTTTCTCTGCCTCTCACTAACTCTCTCCCTTCTCTCCTCATCCTGCAATTTGTCTGCATTGTTTGGTTCTGTTTTACAACCTTTGGTAGGACAGGTGTTTTGCTTTCTCCTTTACTGGATATCTGACATTTGTGCTGCCACTGTCTGCTGAGCCTTTCAAGCCACTCCCAGAGATGTGGTCTTTAAAGGCAGCTCTGTGTTAGAGAGTCACAGATTGTCTCATGATGTGGCATCACTCCTACAGGTAGCAGGTATTTTCCTGGCAGCTTGTCTTAAGCTTCGAGTGGAATAGCATAACTGATAAGGGTTAAAGATGTCTGCAATATGTTAGTAGAGCTCTGTGAAGAAACCTATGCAGCATTTGTTTGTCTCCAGCTCTGTCCAATATTATAATCATGATATTGGTAATCTACTGGGCACTTCTAAGAATTAAGGAAAAAAATGCAGCAAAACTACTCAAACTCTCAAGATGTATGTGTGAAGATAATGAATATTATTATCCTCTCTTTAAAAACTGAGAGGCTGTGCATAAATGATTTCCTTAGGGCCCCAAAGGAGCCTGTGTTTGACTAGGGAGCTGAACTTTAATTGTACCTGACTTTAATCCTATGTTCTGACTGTACCTCCCTCATTACCTACCTGTCCATTTTCATTAGTGCTCATATCCATCAGCCTCATTAATAAATATGTGAGGGTGTTTTATCATGGCTACTAAACAAGAAACTTAATCGAGACCTGGACTGGAAATGTTTACTTGCCTCAAACACACATTGCCTAAAATTGCTGTCATTTACCCTGAACGCCAGCTACGTTATGTCATTAACCATGACACAGTTAATGTCAGCCATT
>VYZT01014739.1:0-83611 GCA_013400735.1 Pomatostomus ruficeps | reverse complement strand
CTTTCCTCATAAGAGATGCTTCAATCTCCTAATTCTCTTCAAAGCCCTTCTCTGGACCTGTTCCAGGTCTCTCTTGTACTGAGGAGCACAGATGCAGCCTCATAAGGGTTAAGTAGAAGGGTAGAATCACCTTCCTAGACCTGCTGCAAAGCTCTTCCTGATGCATTCCAGGATACCATTGGCCTTCTTGGCCTCCAGTTTTACTTTTTCTAGTATATAAACTTACTTAAAATGTTTTTAAAAATCTTTGAGGTAATTTTATCTACAAAACCCTTGGCTGTTTTATTTACTATAGTTTATTACAACTGAACTCAGTTTGAAAGCTAGTTTGTTTTCTTAATTCTTTATGCTATGTTATTCAATTATTTAAATAATTTAGAAAATGAAATTAATATATTTGTTCTCTGTTTTCATTAGTGGTTGTCACTTTATTTGAATCGCCTTTGACCTGACATATTGAACTTACACAAGTAAAGAATTTAAATGTAGTTCTAAAGCTATTAACTGTATTATTTTAATAAACTAAACCTAGCCCAAACAAAACTTTGTTTTCATCTGTTTCAACACAGTCAATACCTGTCACTACTATTTAAAGCTTCTGTACAAAATAATTTTGAGTGAACTCCAACCAAGAAAATTACTGGCTTATTTAATTACTGTGTAATTAGATATGCTTCTTCCTCTGTGTAAATGTAGTCAATAACAACAGTATTATAATTACAAGCTACTAAAAAAATAATCACAACACTTAAGCAAAGTATCTACTGTTCTGTCAAAATCACAATTCTCTACCAAGACAAGTTGTTATCAGCACAATTTCCCCCAAACCAACGACATTTCCATGGGTGCAGCTTCACAGCAGCCAGCTTCAATGGTTATTCGGGATTTCATTTTTTCACGGAGTACAGCTCTGGGACAGTTCACCATATGGTTTCACCTCATGGAGAGAACTGAGGATTTGAATGATGTTATATAAGGAAAAAAATTTTAAAAGATAGTGAGAGTTGCTGAGCAACACAGTATCTTTCCGGTTACAGTCACAAAATTTGCCTACCAAGGGATTCTGGTTTTGAGTTCTTCCAGTTTAAGGCTTAATGTAGTTGTCTTTGCAGAGCTGAAACAGACAGGCAGTCGTCTTGGTCAGATCCAGATTCCTGAACCAGCCAAAATTTTTATGCCAAATGTAAGCAAATCACAATTATCCTTGGTGTTTCTTCTAGTAATATATACACATACACATTCATGCATGCTTTTAAAATACCTAAAGAAGATAGTAAAAGCCTTTGATTGTAGATTATCAAAATTCCATTACTTTTTTCATTGTCCAGACTATAACAAATCCTAGGTCTGGGATCATCTGGTACTTGAAGAAGCTTAGAACACCTAACAAGTCATGGAGTAAGTGAGGTATACATGACTTTTCTCTGTATTTGTTGGGAGAAATATAACTTAAATATCCACAAAGGTTCTGTGTAGGGAAGCAAGGTGCAAGATTTCCCCACAGCTAAAATAAAAATGCCCCAAATAATAACAACCACAATAAATTCCTGAATTCCTCATAGAAGGCACTTTATACTTTCAGCCACCAGTTTCTGTACTCTTGCCCCTTATTAAATGTTCCTGGAGTCCTCAAGCTCGGGAGATTCTTGCTGCCAAATCTACTACCCACTTGGCTGAATCAGACATGAATCACAAATTGAGATAAAGATCTCAATGGGTGGGAGGTGAAAGTTAAGAAGAAGAATGCTTCCCAAGCGCATGTGAGCGAACCCTCACACAAACCCTTATCACTGAGCTTCTGAGTGTAACACTTAATTCAGCTCCCAAGGCAGGGTAAGGCTCCTATAGCAACTCACTTAGCCCCATTATTACTACATTTCACCTTCTCTTGGTCCTGGGCAGGAAACAGGTTCCTGAAGCACCAAACACTAATCTGCACAGGAGTCAGTGCTTATGACTAGACAAAGAGCTATCTGGGGGCAGAATGTTGTGCTGCGCTAAGTAACACCTGGACAGACTGGTCCAGAGTCCAGACCTACAAGCATCGGCTTTGGAAAGTCTGTGCCGTGCAACAGCATCATTCTTCACACTGTCTGAGGTCTCTGCAACCTGTGCCAACTGATAATTTGGCCAAATCACAGCAATTGGCCTTCTGCCAGGACAGTTGTGTTACTTCAAATACTGTCAGCTGTTCCTCAAGGAATACAAACAGTGTAACCACATCCCTGGTCAAGGATATCCCTGAGCAGTCTCCACATGCTGGGTGCCTTGGCAGCCCTGACCATCCTTGTATCTAAGTCCCCAAGGGAACTTACTCCCTGCTTTGTCACACAGTTGATCTTCCTGTGATGTACGAGTGCCAGCTGGAGCTGTAAGACTGATAACCAACAGCAAGGGAGAACATGCACTCCTAAAGAGCAGCAGTTTGCATGCTACACAAGCAGCCTCCTGATCAGCACCTCTCATCAGACTGCCAGGCAAACTGTGACTACACCTTCACCTCTCCCTCCCTCTCTTTCACTCTCCAGCCTCCAAACCTTAGTGGAGAAACAGTGCTCAGCCTGTTCTTAGTCCTTGATGCTTCTGGCTTTGCACTCAGCCATGGGTGAAGGCCACAGCTGCTCAACCAGCATTTAGCAGGTGTATCCTCTGACTGTACGGTTTCCATTTCCTGTTTGCACTGCACTCATGATGGGCTGGGCTAAATCTTCGGAGTCATGAGAAACACTTACTGCAATAAGCAGAAAGAACACTGCAAGTCAGAAGCCTCAGGTTCCTGTGTTTTCTCTCCTGTGGTGCCTCACCATGCAGTGAGATGCACACATAATTTGGCTTTGCTACCTTTTAGGATACTTGGTAAGCTTGCTGAGTGTTCATTATGTCTGGACTAAAGGAAGAAGTGAAGGTAAGATAAATGGATGGTCAGTAGTGGAATTAATTACTAGGAGCACAAAATCCCACGTCCCACTTCATAGCTGGATTCTACTTGTACACTCCAGGAGCAGTTCCCCTCCAAATCAGAGGAAAACGAACTACAAAGAAGCAAACGCCTTGCTTGCCTTCCTGCAAACAGCATCAAGAGCCACAGTCTGCTGACTATTCTGCAGGAAGCTATGTTGCTGTTTTGTTTCTGGTTATTACCAATTGAAAAATCTACAACCTCTATGTTATTCCTGGGCCAAAAGACAAAATAATAAAGTAATTAGATGGCTTCAGAGCTGCACTGTCACAAGGATTCCCTTCATTTATTTCTTCATTTATATCATTTATTTACAACAAATATGTTGTAAAAGCTGATACTGTTCACTGAAAGACAGATTTTACTTCAAAAAGAATAAACGTTTTCTGTTCTAAGGGATACTAAACTGTCTACCTTTCATAGCAGACATTAAACATGGTCATTATCTCTACCTTCACAGCTTGTGGTCAGCTCTGAAAGACACTGGTTCTCTAACAGGATGGAGCTCTGCCACCTGTCCCTGCTGAGCACAGGAAAGCTGAACCAACGACATTCTGTCACTACCATGGTTCTGCCAGAACATCAGTCTTGCTGGAAACTGAAATGTTATTATCCAAGAAGTAAATGGAAAGTTCCTCACTATAGGAAAGTTGACTCAGAGCCCAAACATTCAAGATTTATTCAGGCTGTCCATCACCCAGAACAGATATGTGGTAAATCAAACATCACTTTAGCAGATGGTGTGGCAGAAGGAAAGAAATCTTTCTTAACCTCCAAAACAACTGTAGTTTAAATCTCCAGAAACAGTTTAGCAATTTGACAATTCTCTGCCGGTCCTCGGCATTTCATGGGTCACTGACTGACATCACCAGTCATGAGAAGGCAACATCTAGAAAGATGACACTTTTTACATGATAAAATGAGCCCAACATCCTATCAGGTAGGACATCAGTTCCAAACAGGATGAATATTTGGGAATACTTAAAACCCAAACAGATCCACATTTCTCTGTGCATAGACCAATAAATAGGTTTAGCCTAAAACATAATCAGAATTTGTTAGGGCACAAATGTGTCATTTGTGAACTGTGCACGACCTCAAAATCTCCAAATGTACTACAAGTGCCAATCTGTTTCAATCAGGTGTGGTTTCTGCACAACATCAAGAGAGACTGTGTTCTGGCACAAAGCCAGGAAATAACTTCAAGACACTAATCTCCCCTAAGTGAACTTGGGAAGGAAGCTGAGCATATGCTTCATTTCATTTGCAGTGGTGGTGCAGTCTGTTACCTGGAGACACAGCTCTAGCCTGCCTGCCCAGGAGTTCAGAGCTAAGCTCACCACCACTTTAACATCCCACTGACTCAGTGGCCACAGCAGAATCTCCAGTCTGACCAGGGAAGGAGAAATTAAAAAAAAAAAAAAATTAATGCTTATGCTTTCTTACACTTTCCTCTTTGCCAGAAGCCTCTACCATCCAACAGGAATTGCAAATTTGTTTTCTACTAACTGGTCAAAGATCCCTCTCTTCCTATCCCCAGTGGTTCGGGTTAGTGGACACTTGTTGAAAGCTTACCCTGCTTTCAACACATCCTTGTGTAAGGGTCCCAGGAGCTGCATCCTACACAACTTTGAGATTCTGCCTGAAAGAAATGTTACAGTGGAAAACTATTATGCTGTAATTCATCTTTTCTGTAGAAAATGATAGGAAGCACAACGACAGAAATAAGGTTGCCGTAAGTACCTATTGGTTATCTGTGATGATTGTGCTCCATTTTAGTCACTCTTCCAAGAAAGTTTTGACATATTGGAGGAAAATTCAGGGACACATAATAAATATATTGTTGAGGTCAAAATAACTGTTTGTTTATCCTGAGAGAATGGCAACTGTCTTTTAACACACAATAAGGTTTCATAATTATAAGAGCAGTCAATTGTTGTCCAAGACCACTGGGAAGGACACGAACAAACGGCTTTCATTTGCAACAAACCCAAAATACTTGGGCAAGATATGAGAAAGGGTCTTTCTGGGGTATCAACGAGTTTTAAAACAAGCTTGAGAAATGCCTGTAAAATCATGGTCTAACTCAGTCACAGGAGAGACCTGACACTAAGACAGAAGTGGGCTGCCCCCAGTGTCCCCGAGCTGCAATACTTTTAAAGGAGTCCTTGTCATAAGCACCAAGATGGTTCATCATCAATGGTCTTATGACGCTTATATCCTGCAGGACAGTGAAGAAAATGAAATTAACCCTTTTAGTCCTTTATTTCCATTTCGTAAAAAGTATTAAAACATTCAATTAGTAAATTAAATTCCTCATACCAATACTTGTCTGCAAATCAGGGTTTCTAAAATTATTGTACACGTGTGTATATATCTACATACATACAGAGACGTTACTGACAGGTATTGATTTTTTAAATGTTTTTATATAACTTTTCTTTCCTACCACGATAATTCAGTTTCTAACATCCTAAACTGTCAGACACTCGCTTGCAAAAGATCTGAGCAAATTTCACTGCTTCAGTATGGAATCTAGGTCCATATATGTGCTCTTCCTCTCCTTCACTTCCCACAACTGCAGGTTATAACAACTCTACTTCAGAACACTCTGGAATAATTTAAGTAATTAGTGCGTGTAAACTAAATTAGAGGCACTCAGATAAGACAGTCAAATACTCAAATAAGCATAATAAAATACTTTTAGGTGAAAAGGACTATTAGTCTAAATATATGTCATGTGAAAAACAGACCAGACATACACTGGTGGCAGTTTGCCATCTGCTCTTCTATCTATTACAAGACAAAGTCCAGTACTCCACCCCGCCTCCTCGTCTCCTCTGAACTGCCTCTTCCATGACCCCCTAAAGAAGTAAACGGAGTTCCTGCTCTACCTGTGGCACACTGGTAGAGCAGGTTCAAACAGGGCCCACCCCTCGCAATGGAATGCATGTGTCAACATGTGATAGGCGCTGTTATTGAGCGGGGTGTGGTATTTACCTAGGGGAAAGCCACATCCTTCAACCACTTCAGTAACTCCGAGCTTGAACGCAGTGACTGTGAGATTATTCCAAACCACTCTGCCAAAAGGATTTTGAAACAAACAAGCAAAAAAATAACAACCCCAACCAAACAAAAACCCACACTCATATTAACAGAACGTGGCAATGATGAAGAAACTTGTGATTCTATGGAAATGAGGACTCTTCACCTTATCCCATTGGAGCAAGAGGCTTACAAGGCAGTTGTTTGTTTCTGAAGTAAACCTAAGATTGGAGAAACTCTTCTTTCCCCAAATCAGCCCTAAGAACTATGTACGGGATCCAGAGAAAAGATTACTTCTCCCTTTAGCAAAACTACAGGATCGAAAGAGACTTTCTGTTAACAGAACAATATAAGAGAGGTGAGTTGAATTCCTTCTCTGTATCAGTAGCAGGTAGCCCCAGAGACAGGGGATTATTTAAGATTTTACTTTCCATAATGTAGCCTTAAGAAAGAGAATCAAATTCAGACCTTACATAAGCATGAGTGACTCAACTAAAGACTGAAACTGAAACAAGGCATCTATCTTCTTGAAGAGTTGTGGGTGTTTGAACAATAGTGAACGTGTTTTATGGAGCATGTTTCCTCTGCCCTGAGGGTGTTCACCATCAGGATACCGGAGATCCCACCTTTGTAGAAGCACGAATATCAACTGCCAATTATTAAGATGCAAACTCACCTAAAAAATAAAATAAACAGGGTGTAGTTTATAAAGACAATTTATCTACCAAAATTTTTATCTCATAGCAAAAGAGATTAAAAACCCCCATAAAACTTCAAAGAACTTCATACTGTTGGCTCCTAGCAACAGAACTGCAAGCCACACTCCCGTATCTTGCACAACCACCTACACCAGCCTCCTGAAATATGGAGCAAGCAGCAGCTTTTTTGCCAGATTGGACATGGGTATCAAAACCCAAGAGTGACCAGTATCAATTTACCAGGGCTCAACAAAGAGAAGACAGACATTTGAAATGTCATTTGCAGATGGGTGATGACCTATGCTGGACACAGGAGAACAGGCCATGCAGAGAAGTTATTTCACAAGCCAAGACTGATTTTGCTGCCCATCTACTCTTTTTCTTGAAGAATGCGATGTAAAAAGAATACTGGTGACTTGGCTACATTCATCCTGTAGTCCCAGACAGGATAGTTGCCTATAAAATCAGAGGACTGAAAAGGCAGAGTAGGATCAAGACACAGACCTATACCAATGGAAGAGGACATATTTCTAGAGATGATGTGGAAAATCACAATGGATAAACAGGGACAGAAGAAAGATGATTAATTATCTGTCACTCCAATTTTAATATTGGAATGGGAAACCATACTCAGGACATCAGCCAGTCCTACTGCTGGAATGAGTCTTGGAGCCTGTTGGCACAGTGATTAACAAGCACTGGACAGTTACAGAGCTCACACCTTGCTCCCTTTCTTGCTGTCTTTGCTGAAGACATATAATTCTCTTTGGTCTTGCTATAAATTTGGGGAAAAGAACTCATGAAACTGTTATAGGGGCCTGATTAGTGCCCAAATCCAGGCAGACCATTAGGACAGAGAGAATTCTAGAGGCTTACTTTTTCCTAACATATAAAATACAGCTTCCTTAATTTTTCTACTGACTGCCTTTGGTAGTCCTGTTGGCATCAAGAGCACATGATAGGGAAAAGCACCTGAAAGTCAGGAGTCTCCACTTTAAAATTCTTTCATAGGTTTTTCAACAGAATGGCAGGATCTGTCCTGAAATGAATACCTCAGGATTTAATTGCTTACTCTTTCTGGGCTGGTACAAAGAAGGCAAAAAACTTCCTTATTTAAATTCTACAGAGCAAGACAATACAAACTGTATCAAATTATCAGCTCAGAATTCTGATACTCAGCATTTTGCACTATGAAAAGTGAGAGCTGAAGCATAGGAAGGTTTCTTAGTTTCTTCAGAGTACATTTTCCTCTGAACAAAGCTGACCCTTTGTGGGGTCAGTGATGCTGTTCCTACAGAACATACATGGGTGGCAAAGGAGGGAGCCCATACCAGGCAGAGCTTATCATGATTAGAATATTCAGGTCAAGTGCACTTAGCCAACAACCCACTCAAACCCTGCAGAAGATAACAGCTGATCTGCATGCAAAAACACTGTTCACACAGATTTTTATCCTTTCTGCTGCACCACATAAGCACACAAAAATGGAGAAGAGTAGAAATGCCATAGAGACTTGCTCTATCTCTGCCTCTTTCAAAAGATCAGGGTCTCAAAACCCAGATTTCCTGCACAACCACCCAAGCACCAATGGACAAGAATTCTTTCTGTGTGTTTCACGCTCTGGTGATTTGCTCTAAGTTATCCACCTCAAAAAAGAGCTAGAACTGTCTGGTTTGCTTCAGACTGAACAACTCTAACAAAACTTGAGCTGTTTCCAAGGCTAGAAAAACATTCATATTGACCCCACTACAAAATTTCTAGTGAAACCTCTGAAAAGCTTTTTAACCTTGAATTTTGAGGAAGGAACCTGAAATCTAGGAAGAAGTTTTCAAGGCAGGAATAAACAATGGGAAGAGTAGAATTCAACCTGACAAAGTCTGGCAAATCATAAGAATCTCAAATTAATTTGCAGTAGACTCTCATTAGTATTTAATTACCTTCTGTGGGGACTGCTGGGCACAGCACACACAAGGGATCAGTATAGCTCAGCTGTGAGGGATGTATTCAGCCATACACAGGAGGTGAGCCTGAGGAGGTTCAGCTGTGCACCAGGCAGCTGTGAACTAGGTTTTTGCCACACCAGAGGGCCTCTCTCATAGGGCCTGAAGAGCCTGTCCAAGTGCAGCCCTCCTGTGAGTGCCTTCTCTAGCTCAGGCATGTTACCCGGGCCAGCCAGCACTGCTTTGCTCTGCAGCACGCTTTGGGAACGGAGGGAGGGTGAAACATCACTGCCAGATGTCAGCACCTTCTGCTCCTGGAACATGTTCAGATCCAGAATTACATTTGTGCTGGAACTTTAATAATATCTTAAATGCAAAACTGAGTACTCAAAAGTTAGAAATTTTCAGAATTTAAGTTTTCAGTGTAAACTTAAAGACAACCATTACTGCAGCAGTAGACTCTTCCAAATTTTAGTGAATTTGTTTTCACAACCTGTTAAGTGAAGTGATTTATTCATATCTTAAAGCGAAAAATATTGAAGGAAAGATAGGTTAATATGGAAAGTACCCACTAATTTTGAAAGCTTAATGTGAGGTGTCAATTTTTGCTTTTCCTAATACCCAGTGTTATACAGTACTGTAGAACAGCGTTGTAGAAACAGCTCCCATCAACTTTGGTTGCATGTACAAATGTTCAGTGTTTCTGCTAGTCAGGCTCACTCTCAAGCCAGTCAAAAGGAGAATGAGAAAAATGCAGTTATTGGTCATGGTGAAAGTCTGCATAAATAACTTGCCTGGTCTCTTCCCAGGCAAAGAGGGACTGTGAAACTGTGAAAGGCAGCAGTTCTCCACATCAGCAGTCAGCAGTGTTAAATTGGGAAGTCAGTCTTTCCCTTCCTGTGATCTGCTGCGGGCCTATCTGTGAATTAATAGAGGTTCTGCAATACATGTCATCAGTCACTGTGGAACTGTAACTTGTCCTTTGAGTTTATTGGAAATATAAAACAGTTGAAAGTCATGAATTCTGTGCATCAAGTGCTATGCCTGCTTGTGACGAAAGACAGTAGAACATTAACATACCCACACTGCAGGCACTTGAGTTCTTTCATTGCATATACTTTCAATGTTTGACTGATGATTTCTTAATATAGTCGTCACATGTTCTGCTTTTTTTGAGAATGTATTTTCCTTGAATTTTAAAGCAATAATCTGCTTGCCCGTTAAGTTTTGCTTTTCCCTCTAGTCCTTCCTCTCGCATTTCCAGTAGCCTTCCCAACTACTCCCAGTCACTCCCCTTCTGTCTGCCTGTACATAACCTGTACCTATCACAACCCTCTTACCCCCCTCATCTCCAAAGTTTTGCTCTTGAGTAGCCTGCATCAGAATCTTGCAGCTACCCTTTGCAATGTGTGTACCCAGAAGACTGGTCATTTGAAAGCATGAGACAGTACCACTACCTGTGCCACATGCTCAGAGGATCTTTGAAGATTTTCAGCAGAAGTGGTGGTTTCAGAGCACCTGAAGAGGTTCCAGTAGTGGAAGGTGTTGACACATGGCAAGGATGTTCCCTCTATCTCCACAGTATGTGCTGCAGAGTGAGCCAGCGGTGGCTGGTGCTGGTGAGAGATGTTTTCTTGCACGGGAAAACCCAGTTCACAGCTGCCTCGTGCACAGCTGAGCCTCCTCAAGCTCACCTCCTGCACCTGGAGTGGGATGGCTGAGCACATCCCTCCCAGCTGAGCTCCATCCATCCCCTGTGTGCCCACAACACACAGACTTCGACTAGCACCAGCACCTCAAAGGTGAGAAGCAGAAGCCTTTGATTCAGCACTCCACCACAGGAAGCAAACAGAGTAGAGCACAGAAAAGATGTGCTGTCTTGAGTGAGCATCACTAGAAAGAATCGCTGCAGTGTTCTCACTATATGGAGCTGCTTGAAAAGAGCTGAGACACAAAGAAAGCTGTGTTCTCTGTAGCAGCTAAGAGTAGTGAATGCAGCTATAATTAAGACTGGATCACTTTCTGTTGGGATGTGGCAAGAGACCAGGAGACAAAATCAATTACATTGATGATGAATGATGAGTTTTCTACCATCACTGAAAACAAAGACTTCTTCCTATACAATGTTCAATGTAATTTATCAAGAGGAAGAGGCATTATTATTATCACATGAAAGTTGTATGAAGTATGTATAAAGTAGTATGAAGCAGTTTCTCCTGATACATCCCAAGTGAACTGTGCCATTCCCACTAACTTACTCACAGAGTTCAGCAACATCTCAGCTTCCTGTTAATCCTCTGGATGAATCAGACACATTTCAGTACCGATGACACCCAGACATAACATGTTTCTATACATATTCTTTATCACCTGTAACCACACCTCTGTTACGAATGTGGCTCATATACAGATGAGGTCAGAAAGCTGAATAAGAATGGCAGACTGAAGTTGAATGTGAGTAAAATAAAGGTGGTATTAGTGGGCTGAGGTGAACAGTTTAAAGCATGTGCATCACTGTGTCACCTTACTTGGATATTTCAGCCTGTAAATATGGAGAGTTCCTGTATTCTGGGTTAATGCCAAGCTCCCACAAAGCAGTCTCTGTGTCAAGCTTGCTACAGTCACCAACTGGCTTGGAGAGTCTGTCCCAAGCTCTAAATCTGGATCATGTCAAGTCTGTGATCACTGCTTCAAATGAGCTGTTTATTTGTCTTTGGCTAGCTTCTTCCCAAGCTTGCCAAGGAATAGAAGATCTGCTAACAAGCAACAATAGCCAGGCCTGATGGGTTCAGTGTAGGTTTCTATAGCATCAGTCTCACACCTACATGTTTTGGAATGTAAAAGATTTCACTCCTTGTGAGAAGCACAGCATTCATCAGTACAAAAATTCACTCAAATGCTGCTGGTTATGTGTCATCCCAGAAAGCATCCTCCATTACTGACAGGAATGGATCAGTTAAGTGTTGGAAACAATATGCCAAAGTATTTGCTAGTCTGACACTGGATGAACAGGTAGCCTCTCCGCCTTCCCTATGCTTTTGTTCAGAATGACTTGATGGAGACTAACACCTGCTCCCACTCCCCTCCTTTTCTTTATGATAATTTTCCCCAGGTATGCTATGCTTTGGACAGACAACAACATCTTACCCAACTTGTGAGCTTTTGAGATGAAGCTCTGTTGGTAGAGAAGAGCACTTAAAAATTCAATTTAAACCTACGCTATGCAAAATCCAAATTAACATGGACTGACAAGCCAAATTTCTCTGCCTCAGCCCCCTTTCACTGCAAGAACTACCCTGACTGAGAAGGAAGAAGAGAGACCTGACTACTGCTGTACGTAAGATTACTTTTTCCTTCCAAGATGCATAAGGTTAACACTACTTTTCTGCCACTAGGTTTTATAGATAACCACTACAAAATGCCATATGACGATCCTTACTTTTTCTCTCAGCCACTGCTAAACAAAACAGTTATTTACCACATAAATACAATGTGCATTCTCAGCTTCCAACATTAAATTGCATCACATTGTGAGCATTTAATCAAACCAATCCACTTTAACACATTCAATTTATAATACACTTTAGATGTGAGTTGAAGTAATTTTTTAATATTAACCACATTAATTACACGTGATAATTAAATTAATCAATTAAAAAATATTCACTCTAATCAAACCAGTCTAACATGGTAATAGAGTCAGAACCCAAAAATATACAGACATGCAAAATTTCCAAACAATTGCTCCAGCCACCACCCTTATTCCTTTTGAGACTGGCATGGGTTTTCACAAATAAATCTGCTGAGTCAATGATAGCTTGAGAAAAATATGCTTAGGTACGACCTCTTTAAATATGCATCACCCAGTGATGAGGAGTTGCTGCTACTTTTTTCCCACCTTTCCAGTTGTAACAAGCATTATAAGGAAGTTTGAACTATAAAAGTGCACATACAGAGAAACTTCTACAACACACCCAATACTGCAGGTCCATAAGGAAAAAGTTATCACAGAGTTCTTTCAATTTTAGACTGTATGCCCAAACAACATGTTCTTTAACACAGGGAAAATGAAAACTATCACAGCAAAACTGATTCAGAAGAGGAGAATCTTGTAACCTGTAAGTTACCATTTCAGATATATCCAGGATTAGAAACTCTTATCTGATAAGATATTTAGTTGCCTCTCTCTCAACTGATTTGGTAAGAGCTAAGTCATTTCCTTATAGACAAGAATCCCGTTAGTAATAAATACTCACCATTAGGCCTGATAGTGCTGATGTTTTGATCTACTCCCCCACTGCAGTGTACAGTGGCGAAGAATTCATCCTCAAACTGAGAAATGGCTCCCAGTTCAGAGTTTTGTTCCAAGAACTGTGCAGATGTGGAACATTACTGCTGTTCACCTCAAATTTGTTCAGTATATGGTAGGAAGATTTCAGTATTTGGGACTGTCATTATAAATCTGCATGTTTTTAAAAGCAAGAAATGTATTCCATAAAAAGCAGCTGTTTCATGAGCAGCACACCAGAGAAGCTTAGTTTCTACTTGACTGGTATCTACTGTCTTGCACCCTTATTAGAGTATCTACAGCTTGTCACCGTCCTCTATAAAGTTGTTCCAAAAGCCCTCCAACCTCCCTAACATTTCCACACCTCGTTACAACTTCCTCCCTTTCTCCCCTGTGCCTCAACCAGCGCCTTCCGCATTTCCTAACCTCACTAGCCCACAGCACTGTGTGCTCTCTTCCATACTTTCTCCTATTTACCCCCAGGACAGGAGACACTACCTGCTGCAGCTGGATCCAGCATGGAAGCACCTATGGACTAGCCAATATGCACATGCCAATTTGCCAGTCAACAGGCAAAACAAGACACCTGTTTAGCTCCTCTGGCACCTTCTCCCCCAGAGAAGAAAAAGTATGCATTTATTTTGATTTCCTCTCTTCCACCCAGTCTGACCTTTGTGAAACTTTAAAGAGCTCGTGAAGAAACTTTGAGATGTCTATGCCACTGCCAAATTTGGCTGAAGCCTACTAAAGGTGTTGAAATGGAATTGATAGAGTGATTACACAAGCTTCCTTTCCTTTGGAGAGTAGGCTAAAATCCCATTAACAGTCTTACTTATGTCATCCCATCATTCCTATTCTTCATTTAAAAATAACAATTTTATTCTACTGCACTAGCTTATGTAACCCACCCCTGAGCCAAAGTAGTTGAAACTTTCATTCTGTATTTATTAATATATTTAGTTAGTTAGCTTTTAAGTGTGTGTGCCTTTCTACACATTTGTCCTTTTTAAGGTACTTGATGTTATGAAAAATAACATCAAGAAGATCAGTGAAACCAAACCAAATACACTTCACTAATGAATATCCCCCCAAGTTTCTGGACTGATATCATTGCAGGCAAAAACTGAACTGCTTTTTCTCTAGCAAACTGTCAGCTGTTCTCATGGTTACAGTTCTAGGAATTTGGAATGACAGGTCACAGTTATGAAAATGAGCAGATTTATTTGGCATGTTTCTATCTAGGAAATAACATTCTCCTATATAAAGGACAAGAGGCTGCTGTACATTATCATGGTGTTTATTCTCTGTGAAAACCACTTTTTAAAGTCTCTGTCCCAACAAAGAAGGTGCTAACCAAACTTCGTATTTCTTAAAACTGCTCATTCACAGAATGAAGACAAAAATACGTAACTCTTGTACTCTCTCCACTACTATAAATGCAGCACTGGTGTTTTCACTGCAAGATTCAGCTGTGTATATACACCTCCCAGATGGCATGAAGCAAGGCTTCCCATTTAAATGCCAGGGAAAGCAGGAATGTTAGCTTTTGCCATAGGGTAAAATCTATTCTGTCAATTGACTATTTAAAAGATTACCAAGACCTTTTCTTTTAAGTCAACTGCCAAGATTTACAAAGCTCCCAATATGGTGTTATGCAGTTTCCATTAGCACAGCTTTGCACAACTGTTTTTTCACTGAACCCCAAGTTGAATGAACAGGACAGCAGCAGAATTGGCTTCTCTAAATACTTCCAACCCTTCACTGTTGGAAGGGTCTTCCTTCAGGAAAGCCAGGACAGCCCAACTTCAAAGCCTCTGCTAATTACTGCAAAATGGCAATAATTAGTTCTGCAGAGAAACTGGAACACCACCCACTGAGCTTCTCTCAAAGGTGGGCCTGCCCAGATGCAAACAGCACTTTGTCCCAGGGGAGCCAGGCTGGGACGGCACCATCATCGTCAGCCACCGGTCCCAAGGCATTCACTGCCCCCACACGGGCCCTAACACTCCAGGGACGTGCCTACGTACTGTGCTCAAGAAGAAACAAAAATTTAACATTGTCATGATGTGTCAATCCATCCAACCCAGAATGCTCTGCGAAACACTTAACTGAATCACTCATCCTCTTGGAAAGCTGCTTGCCAAGTGAACTGCCAAGGAGAACTGTCCTCCAAGGAATACAGTCAGAGACAGCACTCCCAGGCATACCATCCTGGGATTTAAGGCCTGAGAACTCCAGGGCAGCAAGCCCTGGACACAGGGGCTCCTGAGTTTCCCGTCTCACATGCAGTCCTGCACAGGTAATTTGAGAAACCACAAGATTTCAGACCCAACTGGGTCTTGATCTCCAGGTCAACAGTAGAGAGGCCTGGGAGGGCCTTCTTCAGCTTGGGTCTCAAGTTCCTGGGTCTCCAGATGGAAGCCTTGAAGCTCTGATAACAGAAACATTATCAGAACTTCTCCTCCCACAGTTGAAGACCTGGGCAAGTTTCCAAGGTCCCTGGTAGGCACTGGGGAGCCTGGTAAGCTTGACAGCCCAGCAGTTCTCTGAGCACTGGTCTGAGTTTAATCATAAGGTGCCAGGCTCCAAATTAACTTCTAACACTTCCAGAGAAAAGTCTTGGGGAATTCCCCAATACAAGTGAAATTTTAAAATGTCAAAACCTCCCATGAATTAGGAAACAGTAACTTTGGTCCACCTCTGATTTCAGTTTCCTTCAGAAAAGTCTCTATCCTTTGTGTTCCGCTCTTAGAATAAGCCTTCACCTATTAAAATACACTGAAAACAATAAATATATAATAGTTTCAAACTGCCTCTAAAAAAAATCTTCAAAATATAGAACCATTCCTTAGGTTATCTTAAAATTTGTGGCTATTTTCACTTGCACATGCCTGCCTTGAACCAAAAGCATTCCATTCTAAAACAAACATTCATCCAGCCCCAAGATTTATGAGTTGAAAGGACACATCCTGTAACGTGGAACCCCCAGACGATCAAAGCATAGACTCCAACTTTGGCACAGTATGAAGTCACTGCTTTGCTACAGAAACAAGAGTGGACAGCCGAGCACAGGGATCTTGAGTGTCACAGCATTGCCCAGTGTCAAAAGACATCAATCACAAGAAGTGTCCTGGATGCCCCCAGGTATTGGTGAGCAAACAATGCAGCCACCTGAGATGAAGGGCAGTGCACCTGACCATGGGAGAAACAGCAGATTCCTGGGATTCAAGCTCTTGGTGGGTAATGCAGCAAGGAAGGGAGGGGTGAACCATGTAAGTACTCACTGAGCAGGTGAGCCCATTTAATTTATTAGGTAGTGCCATGAAGTTCTGCTGGTTCAGAGTCCTAGGTACCAGGCCCTGCTCTGGTTTGACAACTTGCATAGAAGGGATAATGAGATAAAGAAACTCAGTCAGAATGCAAGCTCCTGGTGGACAGTTTGCCCCATTTTCCCCTACACTGCAGGTATGAAAATGTAACTCAGCCTTTTAAAACATCAAGTATTTTACCTGAGTTGAGGGAATACTTACTTTACCAAGGAGGCATTAAACAGTCCTGCAGCTGCATTAAACTTTGGAAAACCACAAAAACTTTTCCAAAAACTTAATTATTATACTACTATCAAAGTTCTCAACTTCCAACACACCTAAATGAACAGAACAGTCTCTCAGAGTTTAAAACATTTATAATACAGATATTTTTAGGTTGTCTATAAATCAATGTTAGAGATCTTTTTTAAATATTTTATTTTCTTGTAATTAAAAGGTGACTACAAAGACTTCCTAAAAGGAAGTAGTACCACTCACATCCACTTATGCTGTATTACATACATGCATGTCAGACTACAGGGAAGGATACACTCCCAATCATTTAGGTCTCACTATTGCATTCAGTACCAATGGCTTCAGAGTTGCGGAAGCATAACCTTTGAGGTAGAATGGCTTCTCATCTGAAGACTCCGTTTTGCTTCAGTCTATATTCACAGACAGTTTAACCAGCTGCCACAATGCCATCTCAGAGTTCTCTTACTGCTGAAGCGTCATTACTTAACTCTTGCTCCCCATTAACCACACATACTGCAATAGCAGGGATATTGAGTCAAATGATCCTACGGCCCTTTATTATCTTTAATTTCTATTCTCCTGCTTTCACAAAATCACATAGCATGTATTTTAGAAAAGAAAGCAAAACAATGATAGTTTTTTCCCCTGCAAGCCAGATTCTATCTCAGAATAAAAAGTACAAGTTAAGTATTATTACAGGTTTCTTGATATTAACCATGACAAAGTACAAAACCTTTTTTATTTTTTTTTCCTCTTCCAAAATCAGGCCACAAGTTGATGCAAACAAAACCAATACTGTGCACAGCATTTTAGTTCCTGTACTATGTGTCCTTTAAAGTAGTAAACCCATTATTACCATGAGAAAAGTCCAGCTGGAGGTATCACCTACAAGTTGCATTACTTCTTCTTTATACATTTTTTATCAAAGCATATGTTCTGCTTCAAAACAATTCAGCACCAATGATTTGGCAGTAGAACAGCAATTTAAGCTGCAGAGTCAATAAATGTGGGAGGTGGAGTTCACTAAAGCTACATTTTTCAGGTACAAAAGCCTGAGAAGCACGCTATATGGAGTCAGGCAAATATACATCAAAGACGATGAAAAGCAACTAACTATATGCCTTTAAAAGTGCACTTCATGGATGAAAATTACATGCCAAATTACAGAGGGGATTTACTGAGAAGAATGTGTTGCTGCCAGAATGGACAAAAGCATACATTCTATCCATTCCAAGCTCCTCCCCATCTCCTGTCATGCTCACAGCAAGAAGCAGCTCAAAAATTGACAACCACAGACTCCAGGACTGAAAGAGACAAAAAATACCTTCTGGGAAATGCCTGGAAAATTTTTATTTTGAGCATCTGATACAGGAGACTGGAAAAAAGAAAAAACAACCCACTTACGATCAAAAAATATCTTCCCATATTACTGGGACATCAAGTACAATTCCATAGCAGAAAGAAACAGCGCACACCTGTCCGGGTTTTTGAGGAGCCCACGTGCAGAAGCGCTTTTCCAACTGGCGCAGCAGCCTGTGCACCGCAGCGCACTGCTGCCCGCCCAGGACAGGAGTTTCCCGGAGTTTGCGTGGAGTTGGGTCACGGAAACCTCACTCCGAGCGGGAGCATCTGGTGGCCCCTGAGGAGCCCGGGAGGCACCCAGCTGCCCGGCCAGGCTGGCCCGGGGAGGGGGCAGCGCGTCCCGGGCGAACCGCTCAGCCCGTGCCCCTACCTGGCTGGTGTCCTCGCCATGCTCCAAGTGCACGATGCCCTGGCTCCTGCACTCCGTGTCGCTCAGCACGTCGTCCTCCGAGTCCTCCAGGAGGGACGAGGAGCCGGTGGAGGAGAGCGAGGAGTTGGACAGCCTGCGGGACTGCAGGTGCAGCGAGCTGCCCGTCCTCAGCCCGCCGCCCTCCGGCCGCGCCGGCCGCACCTGGGGGCTGCCCTGTGCCTCCTCGCTCTCCTCGGCGGTGACGGTGAGCCGGGGGATGACGGGCGGCAAAACCCCGTTCGGGGGTCGGCAGCCCCTCTTCGGCCGGTCAGGCAGCTGCCGGGCGGCGGCGGCGGCGACGGCGGCGCAGCGAGCCTCGAAGAGGGAGCAGAGCTCCCCCACGGTCAGCCGCTTGGCCCGGCTGAGCTCCGGGCTGCTGTGCAGCCCCGCGCGGGGCTCCATGGCGGGGTCGGCGCCGAGCGCCTGCCGAGAAGCGCTCCAGGACCGGCGGCCGGAGGCGTGCATGGAGGAGCGCCGCGCCGCCGCCGGGGAAACTTCTTTGTGGCTCAGTCAGTCTCCCGCGGCTGCCCGGTGCCCGGCGGAGAGGCGCATCTCCAGCCCACCCCGCCCGGGCAGCTCAGAGTCACCCGCGGCGACAACCGGAGGCTGCTACGGTGCCCGCTGACCCGGCGCCAGGACCATGGGCGCGCGCTGAGCCCGCCCGCCCGCCGCCACCGCCCCGCTCCGCTCCGCTCCGCCTCGGCGCTGANGGCCGCCCGCGGGCCGGAGGGGCGGTGCGGCCCGCCCCAGCCCACCCCCGGCGGGGGGACGCGGGGGAGGTGGCCTTTGACGCTCCTTGGGGATTTCGAGTCCCTCAGGGCTGCGCGTGACGGTCTGGGGTCCGCGTGTGACCCTCCCCTCGGTACGCGCTGACGCCGGGGGACACCTCCAGGCCTCCGCGGATGCGGGACCGCGACATCCTGGGGTGGCTCAGCGCACCCCGCAGGGGCAGGGGTGTGACTGGGCTGTCACCAGCCCGCGGGGAGACCGGGGGGCGGTGCGGGAGTGACCGCGAGGTGCTATCAGCTGAGGGGCCGGGGGTCCCCACGCCTCGCTCTAGCATCCCCGGCGGCCTGCGAGCGGCGTGGGACAAGGACTCGCGGCAGCGCCGGCCTCCCGGGAAGCCCGAATTGTCCGTCAGTCAGCGCGTTACCTACTGAGCACTGCTTAATCAGGTTGCCTTAAGCCGCCGGTTGCTGAGATACCCCAGCCCCCTTTACTTACGAATTTCAGCGTTTGACACCCCCCTGCCTTGGTACTTCTTCCCTGCTTAACTCCCACTCTTTACCTAAAATGTAACCCGTGCTGTGCTGCGGCATCTGTTGTAACTGTAGCTATTAAGACCTTTGCAATAGGAAAGGTGTTCTACCGTAGGGTTACATCACCTGAAATGATTAGTAAATTAATAATTTTGGAACCGAATGCTGAAGTCTTCAGCTGAGTTTTTGCTCATTTATCTCATTGTTTCCTTGTACTCTCCCATCTGTCTCTCACCATCTGCTCTCTTTTGCCTTGTGCTTGGGCTGGGAGCTCCTTGCAGAAGGGGTTGTGGAGCTCCACACCCAACGCAGTCTCAGCCCGGGCCACGGCTGGGACTCCTCCCTCCGGTGATGCTATAAATAATTTGTTAACCTGTTTTGTGATTCGGTCAGATCATTTGGCTGCAGTTGATTATTTTACAGCCTGATCTTACAGGTTACCTTTGAAAAAGCCTGTTCCAAAAGGCGCCACACAACATGCCTTCTCCTGAGGTGGCTGCTGTGCCTCTCACAGGGCGCACAGCTTGTGAATGCTCAGGAGCAGAGAGGAAGGCACCTGGGAAACGTAATAAATAATCAGTCATCTTTGGATGCTTTTCTGGAATTAGGTGGTGCCTAGACAGGAATTTGGCCAATCTGAATTTTCAGCTTGAATGGTCAAGTCTTATGGTGGACTTAGGTTTGTGTAGAAGCAGTTGTGGGAGTTCTCCCAGGGGGTATGTGGTGGGGGAGACAGGACTGGCAGCTGCTGCCTAATTATGTGAAAACACAATCAGTGAAGTGCAGAGTAAAATGGTTGGCAATGCAACTTTCCCCAAAAATCAGTGAGAAAACCAAAACACCTGTAGGAGGGTATTCCTTCATGGTAGGCTATAATGGATTTAAGTTCTTTCTGAAAGAAGATAGTCACCGCTTTTATTATTAATTTTGCAATTAGTTTCATATTTCATGTAGCAGGAAGCCAGTCTCAAAACATAAAAATTGATTAGACCTAATATATACCTAAAGTCATAACAGTTTAATCAAAAGCATGATTTTATAATTGATGGTTTTATAAGTATACTCCCAGTAGTAAATTTATATACAGGGCAGAAAATGCAGAGGACATTTTTAAATGGGTATCCAAGATTTATACACAGCTTGGACCCATGTAACTCTTTCATGTCACTGTGGCAGCTTCTGTCTGTAGATAAGCAAGCTGGAAAAATGTATTTATTCACAGGAAAGGGGTTAAGTGTGAGCTTTCACAGGTCAAACAGGAGCCCTTCAGAGGAGGCCGGCTGCATGTGAAAGGACGTTTCAGTTTCCAGTCTCTTTCAGCCGTTGCTCTGTCTGCTGATTCTGCAATTACAACATTATGTGTGGTCTATGATTAGGAAACCTTATTTAGGAAACTTTAACTCTGGTAACAGTTCTGGGACTATCAACTCAGTTCAGTTATAAAATATCATTTTAAAGATTTTACTTTCAACTAATGAACAGGGAAACAAAAATATGCAGTGCATTTTTATTTTAATAAACACATGTACAAAAATTGTCCTTTTAGTAATATTGATTAGTGATGATTGCTTGGATAAGATTAGATAGGTTTAATTTACTTCTTTTATAGCATATCTGCTCTAGAGAGCTACTGGTCTATGAAGTTTGCCTTAAGATTTAACTCAAAGCTTTTCAAAGCTAGCTGGAGAATAAAGAGATTCTTCAGCCAGTATCACCACATTTCCTTGTAAGCATACAGCTGTTTTAACGAAAGGAATGGTACTCTGTGTCCTGGCAAAATGCTAGTGACTTGTACTTTTCACTTGTGAAATCCTGCATTCCTGACAGACCAGGACTGCCAGTGTCCACCAGTGATGCTTGCCAAGAATTGGCTCTGATAAGATACAGATAAATATGCCCCAGTTTTACAGATGGGTGAACTGATAGACAATACAGGAGTTGACTACAGACATATAGTTAGTTAGTCAGGGGCAGAAATGGGGAGCTTCAAATTTGCTCTGTGCTGCTGTAACCACCCAATCACGTTCCCACCTCCAGGGGTGAAGCGTTTTGCTTATCGCAGTCATTCTGATTCATATCGGCACTGCTGCGCACTGCCAGGGTTTCACATTTCACACACACCTGCCACAAAAACAGCTTTCTGCCTTTATTTATATTGGCAAAAATAAAAGTTATTTCATTCCCATGAAATCCCTTTCTAAACATTGTTATCATTAACATATTGCTTATTTCTACTTCCTTTCAGTTTGCATTCCCACAGGGTGTCTCAGCCTTGGCAATACAGAGGCTAAGGTGCAACAGACATTTCTAAACAGATTAGAAAGATTTCATGAAGACACCAGTTTAAATATGATCTGGAGGGGAGCCCTGGGTTTAACTTGGCCTGTGTAGCACATAATTTTTCACTGCCCACATGAGATTTCTCAGAGACCTTAGCGGATGACAGCTGAGAAATGCCACCTTCTTCAACTCCATGCTGAGCATGACCTCAGAATGCCTGAGAAGTACTTGAGAGTGGCGATTTGCAAGTCTCCCTTGGATGCAACAAACACAAGCATTTATTAGTGGTTACAATATCTCTTTCAGGATATAACTGGGGAGAAAAAGAGTTGGGTGTGTTTTCATACAGAAAGGCCCTTTTTCCAGAACGGGAAGAAAGGCATATGGCCTGAGTGCCTGAGTGCTGGCCGTGCCTAAGCTCCCACCTCGCTGGCTGTTCATGCCTGAGGCAGAGGTTCCCCTCCATGGCTGAGACGAAGAGCACATCTCTTCCAGGGAAGCCAAGGGGGAAAGTGGTGGGTGGGCTGCCTGCCCCTCAGGAGTGGTGTCAGGAGCAGCTGTGCCCAGGGATGATGCTCCTCTGCACAGAGGAGGTGGGAGCAGAGCAGGTGATGGTGTGGCCAGCCCGGTGGAGCTGGCAGAGGAGCAGCAGCAGGGACAGCAGGCAGCTTCAGTGGCTCATCACCAGCTCCAAAGGGGCTGGGCATCCTGGATGTGTGTTTTAGTTGTTCTGTCTTTGCTGCTCATTAGACTAAGTGAGCAAGTTAGTGCATGTTACAGTCACATCCTCTTTTTGTTGTACAATCACAACCAGATCAAATTATGCAAGTACACAGCCGCTGCATGCAGGAGGAGAATGAGCGTCCAGACACAGGTCATATGACGTGAAAACAATTGCTGCAATAAATGGGAGCTCTTTATTTTTTGATTAATTTTTGTAGGCTACTTGGCAAATTCCTCTATGCAAGGCATGGGGTCTTTTTTATATGAATTCTGGACACCTACTAAATGAAAGCCATATTTTTTAAAAATCTTTTTTTCACCTCAGAAGCTGCAAAACTGTAATAGATCTAAGTGTATGGATCAGACGAACCTGCAGGGAAGAGACAATAAACTATGAAGGTCCCCTCGTGGCTGGAATTAAAATTACATTTCCAAGTCATGCCTGCACAAAGGACTTCTGACTATTCAGCTACCTCACATGCTTAAAGTGGAGAGCGGGAGATAACACACCTCAGACACATCCAGATGCCACTGCATCCTTGGAAAAATGGTTGCAAGTGTTTGAGATCATGAGGTGAGAGCCATGACAGTGAGAAAAGACAGTAAGGGTAAGGCCAGAGGGGAGGAAGGAGTGTGCACAGCACTCCTGCTAACAAAATGACTCACAGTGATCTGCTGGTGTAGAAAGCATAGGGTTACTCTATAAGGAAGGTTAGGGAAGTACTCTGGGAAGAAAGAGCTACACAGGAGCAGAAGATCACAACAGAGAGGGAAAAACCTGGGAGAAAAAACATTTTTCTCCCACATCTGCACCATTTCATGCTGCAGGCAGTTGCAGTTTTTGATCATGGAAAAGGAAGAGAAAGGCCTTTTCTTCTCACTTCCCTCTTTTATCCTTCAGATTTTTACTGCTGGCCTGAGGGCCAGCATATCCAGGGAATAGAATAAAACAGGGAAGGAGAAAGGGCCCCAGGTATAGTGTTCCATGAAGGGAAATGTGCTGAAAGGAGCAACCAGGTAGCAGCATCACTGACTGCAGGTTGTTGGTTGGGCATGTGAATTGTGTACTCCCCCTCAAAGTTCCTATAGATCTGCAGAAGAGCATCTGAGATACTCTCATGGTTTCTGCTTATGTCTTCCCTGTTCTTGCCTTAAATAAAGGATTTTTCTTCCACAGCTGGCATTTTAGCAGAAAATCTACACAAAAATTCCATAACAAAATAAAAGGAATTCTGATGTAAAGATAATTACTCCCGTGAAACCACTTGTTAGCTTTACACTTTAAGTAAGCAGAGTTGTTATTTTTGACTAACCATTTATAACCCTCAGAACATTGTGATGTATTTGCCTGTATTTATGGTGATGCTTACATCAAATTTCGTGCATTTACTCCTGGTTTATAATAGTGTAAAGAAGAGGGGGATATGTCTCATTGTGAATACAGACAGACTGTTTCAAGAAGTTTAATTTCATGTGTTCATCCTGCAATCTGTGGGTGTTCTTAAAGAACAAATCCTGATTCTTCCCTATCATTAACAGACATCTCAGCAAAACACTATTTCACTTCTAAGACATTTAAAGGAATAAACTATCATGGTGGTTTGGCCCTGGCTGGATGCTAGGTGCCTACCAAAGCCACTCTATCACTCCCTCTCCTCAGCTATACAGAGAAGAGAAAATATAATGAAAGGTCATGGGTTGAGATAAGGCCAGGGAGACGTCACTCACTGATTACCATCATGAGCAAAACGGACTCAACTTGGAGAAATTATCTGAATTTATTATTAATCAATATTGGAGTAGGACAATGAGAACCTAAACAAAACTTTAAAATCACCTTTACCTACCCCTTCCTTCTTCCTGGGTTTTATTTTATTCCCAATTCTCTACTTCATCCCTACCAGAGATGCAGGGAGAGAGGAATGGGGTTATGGTCAGTTCATCATATGTACTTTCTGTTGCTGTTTCTTCCTCAGGGGAAAGACTCCATCCCCTGCTCCAGTGTGAGGTCTCACCCACAGAAGACAGTCCTCCACAAACCTCTTCAACATGAGTCCTTCCCACGGACCACAGTTCTTCAAAAACTGCTCCAGCATGGGTCCCTTCCCATGGCGTGCTGTCCTTCAGGAACGGTCTGCTCCAGCATGGGTCCACCACAGGGTCACAGGACCAACCAGCAAGCTTCTTCTAGCATGGGCTCCTCTCTCCATGGCTCCACAAGTCCTGCCAAGAGTCTGCTTCAGCCTGAGCTTCCCACCAGGTCACAGCCTCCTTTGGGCATCCACCTGCTCCAGCATGGGGTCCTCCAGGGCTGCAGGAGTATCTCTGCACCCCCCTTGACCTCCATGGGCTGCAGGAACAGAGCTGCCTCGCCATGGGCTGCACCACAGGCTGCAGAGGAATCTCAGCTGCAGTTCCTGCTCCTGCCCCTCCTTCTGCACTGACCTTGGTGTCTGTGGAGTTGTTTCTCTCACATATTCTCCCTTCTCTCTTCTGTGTCCACAAGTACTTTTGCGCAATAACATTTTATCCTTCTTAAACGTGTTATCTCAGAAGTGCTTCTACCATCACTGACTGGCCCAGCCTCAGCCAACAGCAGGTCTGTCTTGGAGCTGGCTAGCATTGGCTCTATCAGACAAAGGGAAAGCTTCTGGCAGCTTCTCAAAGAAACCACTCCTGTAGTCCCCATGTACTGCAAACCCAATACAATTATAAAAGCCTCAGTAGATTATGGGAAGAATACCCCTGAAAATCTGAAATAATTGTATTTTAATGAAGATTAAAGCTAAATATAATATTTTCCACTGAAACCATTGCTACTAGTATTTATTACAACAATCTGGCATGGTAGCTGAATTGAAATAGTCTTTTTAATGAAGGGTGTTACTACATACATGTGGTCAAAAATTTATATCTCAACAGTCACAGGCTTTAATTTCCCTCTGCAGGAGTGAAATTTCTAGAAAACTCTTAAAACTTCTTACTGAACAATTGATTACCTGGAGGTTGGATGTAGTGGAGCTTAGTACACTCATATTTCTTTGTCCGCACAGTTTGCTTTGCCAGTTCATTTGAAAGTGCTGCACTAAGGATCAAGGACATCCTGAAAAGTCATAGACACACTCCAGTAAGACTAATGACACCACATGAGTGTATTTTTAAGAAAAAAAGTAAGCAGGAGTAACTACTAAGCGACAATCAAGCAACTTTCTTTTAATGTAAGGGTCTGGTTTGTGCTTGTGCGAAATTACTCCATATAGTTTGTAGAGGGTTTTTAGGATACAAAGGTGCTCGTTGGCATGACCTAACTCCAAATTACTGCCAACAGGTCTCTCACAAAGATCACTTTTTCCTGTTATTCCCAGCATCTGTTGGCATACATATTTGCCCAGCTTTGTGGACTAGACCACAGTATGATGGAGAACTTGACAGAGATTTTTATTCATAAGGCTTGACTGTTTGTCTCTGGAATCAACTCAAATCTAGAATAAAAACAGTAATACAAGAGAGAATAAAAAGTAAAATAATTTGAAAAAAAATACTCAGAAAACTTTTTCTCTGGGGTTTTTGACATTTCTGTTTCATAAATTAAATATTTGCATACTTTGTATTTATGTAAGAGAAGTACTTTCTTCACTTGAAGTCATAGGAACAAATTTTGCACTAATCTAAGTATGTCCATGTTGTCACTGTCTCCAAGGAGTTTTTCACTACAGGTATCTGGAAATTTTTTAGGCTGAGAGTGTTGCAAAGGAGTGCATTGCATAATGACTTCCTCCAGTCGATTATAAACGAGTCAGGGAAAAGAGTGACCTATGAAATTCACCAAAAGCGGAAGAAATAAAGTGTAGGCTGAGAGTCAGATTTCCAGCCTCGCAGGTACCACAGGCGCCGTGCCGGGCCCGTTCGGCACCGTGGACAGCTCCGGGCCCCGGGACACCGCCGCGGCCACAGCGGCACCGCCTCCGCTGAGCCTGAGCCCCGACCTTCCGTGCGGTCTGCGGGGAGCTCGCTGCGGTAGCGCCAGACACTGTAGGCGCATTGGTACCACAGCAGAGTTTAAAACCAACCCAAAACATAATGTTTGTACTCAGTTACCTTAGTAGTTCTGTGTTCAAAACAGGGAACACATATTTTGTCATCATCTTGAAACCCCCAACACTACTGCCACTAGTAATGCCTTTACAAAGAGTCTGATAAGGTTCTTAAACAGTGTCCTGGTCTGGCCTGGGACAGAGTTAGTTTTCTTCCTAGTAACTGGTACAGTGCTGAGGTTTGGATTTAGTGTGAGAATAATTTTGACAACACACTGATGTTTTGGTTGTTTCTGAGGGGTGCTTACCCTAAGCCAAGGACTTCTCAGTTTCCCAGGCTCTGCCAGTGAGGAGATGCACAAGCAGCTGGGCAGGGGGGAAACACAGCCAGGACAGCTGACCAGAACTGGCCAAAGGGATACTCTGTACCATAGAACACCATACCCAGTATATAAACTGGGGGGAGTTGGCCAGGAGGTGTCCGTCTTTGCTGCTTCCACCATTGCTAAGAGCACAAAGAGTTCTCTACAGTAACTAAACTGGGATTGTAGATCATTAGATTGGGTTTCCATCTGTTTCCCTTTCCAAGAGAGCAGATTGCTAGAAAAAAGACACTGAAAACAAGACAGGATTAAACCAACTATTCTTTCCTGTAAGGAACTACATTACTATGAGTCAGGGGTAGCTGATCTTTCTGCAAATGCTTCTGATTCCTCTGACAGAATAAGTAGCACAGCAACCAAGCATTCCTCCTGCTCTCCTGGACTCCAGGTGTTTTCCACTACTTTTTCTTTTCCACTGGACTAGTTGCACAATTTGTCAACAGTGATAAACAAAGTAGCCCTGCAAAAATACCAGGAAAAAACATTCCATGCTCTTACTGGTATAAATAGCTATTAACATGGAATTTAACATCAAGGAAAAAAATACAGCAAAACAAAGATAAATTGTCAGAGGTATTTTATTCATGCATCCAATGCATCATTGCCTCCGGTAAGTACAATTTTGCAAGGCTGCCTGATGACAAGACACAAAGGAAAACACATATTCTCTTTGAAAATACAAGAAGACCTGTGCTCCCCTAATGGGATTTTTAGCAAGAAAAAGAAACATTTTTTGGGTTTTACTTTACAAAGCTGACTACTAGTGGGGCTATTAGTTAATTATGGTATTTACTAACTGGAACCTAATATATTTGTAGGGGGTTTTTTTCTGTGTATCAGTTAGAGTAATGATAAATCCTTTTTCTCTTATAATGTTATCAAAGTTCTAGCCAAAGAGCTTGAAAAATTGCCTCTGAGAGCATAAGCACCTTCAGAAATGGAAAGACCGTGCTGAGAAGATACAGGGACACTATTTGCAGTTTGTTTGCTGGATTTCAGTTTCATTCTAGGATATGCATTTCTGTCACAGGCAGTTTTCTGTAATTGTCATGAAAACATTTTCACTTTGATACACATGCATATGAATTCCTGGAAAACAATGCTATTTCAGCTTATACCATGTCCAGCAGAATTTTGGCTGAAATTAATAATGGAGGTATGGAGTTGCACTTTACACAGAAAATGCCTAATGACAGGTTAGATATTCATATAAAACCATATACCATATCTGTTTTTCAGGTTGTCAAATGAAGATAAAACTCATAAAGAGTTATTCAGAGAGACCGAATGGATAAATATCTCCCTGAAACAATGACAGAGATGAATCACAGCACATAAAAGAAAATGTCTTTCCAAATATGGTAAAGTGAATACTAACTGTCTTCGTATGTAATTTTTATATCAAATTGAACCACAAAGTTCAGTTAGAGCTTAATTATAAATCAGATCCATAATGCCATATTTTCCTGCCCAGTTGCAGACCAGAAAAAAAGTTTTAAAAGTAGGACCTCGCCATGGAAGAAGCTAAGTGCAGTACAGAAACAAGAAGTTCTTGCTGGAGCAGCACAGTGTAACTTCCAGCATCAACAGCTGGTCAGTCCTCTCAGCCTAGCAAGTTAGGGAGGAAAGCTCGTGGCAAACCTGTAAAAAAACTACAGGGACAAGAAAGCCACTAGTGGCCAAGTTGAAACTGAATTCTTATTCCTGGGAAAGAGGAAGACAATAAGAGGGAGAAGGGGAGAGAAGCAGAGGGAGAGAAAGAACCGGCATGAGAGTCTTGAGATACAAGACTTTAGGGGAAAAAAAGAAGAATTGAAAGATAGCAGCCATCCAGGATGTCTCTCCGGGCGATCCTCCCTCGCCGAGCCCCTTTCGCCACCAGATGGCCCCATATGGACGCGGATCATAATCGGTTACTTGCTCTAAAGACTTCTGGCGTTTCAATGTCTGATTTCCAAGGCTCCTAGCTGCCAACAGGGAAAGAAAACAAAACAGAACCAAACCCAAAAGTCTAAAAGTCTGGCCTCACGAGGCTGGAGAGTTTGAACAGTCCAGGTTCAAGAGCTTGGGTTAGAATACAGGTCTCAAGTCCTGGAATATTTTTCATGAAGTATCATGGTTCAGTATTTAAATCACACTAAGTGACTTGTTCCTATAAGGGTTGGCATTGAATTAACACTGAATTGACAGTACAAACAGGAACTTAATATGTGACATACCTGAGTTCATACTTTCAATCTACATGGCATTTGTAAAGTCACAGGTTTGCACCCAGCTTTGAGTACTCCAGGAAAGCTGGACACCACCTGGAACTGTAGAGAATTCAAAGGAGAGCAGCACAGATGAACAGAAATGAAACATGAGCAGTGTGAAAAGCCTGAAAAATTGGCTTTCTAAGCTGTTTGACAAAGAGCTTTGTTGGCCAGTTGCAGGCAGCAGCTGGCATTGTGGGCAGGGTCCTGAGTTAAAGTTCCTAGCCAAAAGCTATCTTCAGGATAATAGTCTGCTTATATTAATTTGCTTGCTTTTTCCCTGTGTTTGTTTCTTAACTGTGCTGTCTTTCTGAAACAGGATGGACCCAAAATTAATTGTTTCATGTTCAGGTGTCAGGTGGATTCTCTCTTAAATTCGTAACTCCACTTTTCCATGCTTATTACAAGCTAAAAATCTTAAGGGGCTCTTTTACCATGCAGGCACCCCTGAGGACAAACCTTAAGAGACCTCTGGGGGCAAACAAAACTTAACCCTGGGGAGAATGATGGCCCCTCATGAGAGAGGGTTTCCTGGCTCTTTTGGTTTATGAGTAACAGAGGCCTCTGAGACCTGATGTAAATGATCCCAAAAAGTGCTTTCTTCCTTACCCACTAAACCTATCTGAATGAAAGATAAGTTTGTTTTTAAGGGGGGAAATGCCTTCAAAACATCCTTCACTTTATATTTACATCTCAGTTTGTAGTAAGTAATATCTCACTGGTGGAGCAGGTGCTTGAAGAGCTTCCTTATGCAAAAAGCCTTCTTACAATACTTGCAATACATCCAGCAACATTCACCTGGCAACAACCTGTGCCTGAATAAGTCATCAGCATCTGCAGCACCTGTTTAGAGGCCCCTAGCTGTGTGAACTCAGCAGGAGCCTGTACACACTGTTCAGGTGAAGAAGGGATCTGGGAAAAGTGGAGGACAATACAATCAAGTGAGGTAGGAGTTTGGATATTAGTCATAATTTCTAGGTAAAAAGCTTTCTCCCTAGTTCTGCTAAATCACAGAATTATAAACTGGAGTATGCCTACCTGGATTTAGGTACTTGTGCTAAGGTCTGCTCTGAGCTACTTGTGTCTGGATTGTTGTACCGTTGGTGGGATGCCACAAATGCTGCATATTCTTAACAATGTCTTTACAGGGTGGAATGACTGGACTTTTTAGAGAGCCCTTTCATCTTGCTAGGCTTTGGTACATCTCCAGAAGAAGCCATAGGAAGGGTCCTGGAGATATAAAGGAAATTAAGTGGTGAGCAAAGGTGAGGTGTACATGGGTAGTGGTGAAACTGTGGGGAGCCATTTCCTTTTCACAGATCTGATCCTGTGATGCATCACTCATTTTTGCTCTGTGGATTCATTTGGAGCTTCAGTCTCAGCACACTCACTGAAATTTATGATCACTTGAGCTTTTTCCATAAAAATAGTTCTTACTAGAAGCAGCATCGTAACTGCCCCCTGGGTACATTTGATACCTGTCCAGAACTTGCAAGAGGAACTTCCTTAAATTTCAGACATTTCTATGAGGTAAATTCTCTGCCTGTTTTATTTTATTTGGTTTACATTGATTTATGTATGTCACCCAATTAAATAACTTTCGTTTTATACTAAAGCATGTCCTAATTTATAATTCTGGAAGGAAGGGAGGTAAGAACTGCTGTGACAGAGAGAAATCACGTCAGGTCTATGGCATGATCATGGAGCATTGGTGCCATTTTTCTTTTCCTGTTTCCTTTTCTTTTCCTACTTCTGTGACAGACAAGCCAAAAAAACCTGGTGGTCATTGAGTTAAAAGCTTTTGACTTATTGAGTCTCTGAACACAGAAGTGGAATCACCTTCTAACCGTGAGCAGTGAGCACTGCAGTTTGTCTGATGTGCAGTGCCTTGCACAGGTGGTGTTTCCTCTTCTTCCCATTAGTCAGGGACACTCCTGTGGAACACCGAACACTTGAAGTTTCATTGCTCACACCTTTTGTTCTGTTCACAGCTGTCCTGCTCTTTGAAGTTCTCTGAGCAAAAAAACCACTACCCGCAGTTTGCCTATTAAGATTCACGTTCAAAACTGTGTGAAAAATTAGGACTGCTTGCAGGCAGAATCATTGTTTTTAAAGTGGAAGAAACATCTTCAAGGAACAACTGGTGACATGGTCTCCATTGCTGACATACACTGATTGTCTGTTAGACCTGTTATACTTCCATGAAGAAAGTATGAGGTCAGGTTTGTGGATACCTATCCTGAAAGAGTGTGTGAGGATTTCCTTGAGAAGGGGAAAAGTCTCTTATTTTCTCACTGCTGATTGATTTATTTATGGGAAATATGCAATCCAGACTTTGCAAGATTTTTTCTTTCTCTTCCTTTTCCCACTTATTTGCATTTTTTTCCTCCAAACTGGAGCACACATTGGTATTTGCTAATTCTTTCATTTCTTTAACATTCCTGTGAGGCAGACTTATATTAATGTAGCAAGGCAGAGGCAAGTGGCTTTGTATTTATTGTTGTCTAATAGCATGTGGCCTTTGTTATGATTTGATAGAACAACTTTGAGGAGGTTTGTTTTTTAAAGAGAAGGATTTTTAAATTGAGAAGGATGAACAAATAGGTTAGTGTGTTAACTCACTACAGTTTATTACAGTAATTAGAAATGAACACAGCAATGATCATATCACAGGCACATAACAATAAATCAGAAGATGAATTATGGCGCTCCCTCCCCCTTCAAATCCTCCTGGGGCCTGAGACTCACCACACTGCCTCCACCCTTTCTCCCAACTGCAAGAATCCATTTTCCTCCCAGGAACAATTCCCCAAGAGTCAGCATCCAAAGGAAAGAAGTTCCACTTCTTTTTTATTCTCTGGACAAAAGCCAGGAGGGAGACCAGCTCAGCTTAGAGCCTTGCTTTGGACAGTGCACTTGTAGGGAGCACAGTACAGGAAACGTCTCCTCCAAGCCATGAAGAGGCAGTTGTGTTATAATTTTCATCATAAAGTTTACAGATGTCTTGCAGTTCTTGTGGGCTGTCTAGGACAATGTCCAGAGCCTTCATCAACTTTTATTTTATTACAACATCAAGAATTATTTATTTTTCTATTCTTCAACAGTTTATTCTCTTTTCCAACCCATTATTCTCATTTTACTACTGTTGATAATCCACAATTTATACCATTCTTTTATGATGCTGTGTCCTAAACCTGTTGTTATATGGGCACACATGCACACACATGCCCTCAAGAAGCTTTTTGTTGTTCAGACCCACACCAGCTAAACAGCATTACAGTAGGCAGTAATCTGAGGCAATATGCTACTTACAGTTCCCTATAGGCAAATGTCGAAACTCAAAGTCTGCTGTGAAGAGTTACAGAGATTTTTCCGCTTTAACAGGTACCCTTCTGCTACTGACTAGTGCTTGTGGTGAATGAATTTGCCATCAGTCTTCTGTCACCACTGTAGGAACAATATGTGAACCTCTGTGAAAGAGAAAATAAGAATAGAAAGCTACTCACATCTAACAGCAAGAACTGGAGGGGGGCGTTATTGCTGAGTGCTGATAGCAAAGACACCTGTCAAACTCTGTCAGTATCATTTCTTCAGAGCTTTCCTAGGCTGGCTGAGGATGCCAGAGTACTCATGTATTTTTAGATATACTTATAGCTTCAGATATAGCTCTGGAGGGATCTATCATGTAGAAGTGAGTTATGAAGCAAATCTTATTCCCCTCTACCTCTGCATGACCTGTGAAAGAAAGCAGGACAAACATGTAGCTCTGATTGAGGAGAAAGAGAGAGACTGCATGCTCCTGCGTAGCCTTAACTCTGATGGGAGTAATTTCCAGCTTCCTCTGCCTAAGGAAAACTAACAAGTTAAAAAAAGAAAAAAACCTACATAAACTACAGGGTTGCCAGGGTGGCATAAGCAATCCAGTATTGGGGCATAGTAGGGTTATGGGGACACCAAATATGGTGTGGTGAGGGCAAGAACCAGAAACATGAATCATTCTTCATAAAATTATAAGCTATTTTATTTTTTTTTTCAATTGTTTTGCTGTTCTTGCTTGATCTTCTCTCTTTGGATCTGTCCTTGTGCCAAAACTTCCCCCTTGATGAAATAGTCAGCCAGACAAGGCTTGCCAGATGTACCGAATGCTAGTCCTGGCTTGTGTACAGTGGGCTGTCAAGGGGGATAGAGAGCGCTTCTTCCTGAGCTTCCTCCTCCTGTCACCGCGGCCTGATCACTGTCTCCAACTGATGCCTTATATATATATGTATATATATCACTGCACCTTCCCACTGGAGCAGATAATCCCTGCATCCCACTCCCTGCACTGGGAGGGCTCCTCAAAATCCTCATAACTTAAATCCCATTGTGTCCATTTTTCATAGTCTCCTTTTCCCTCTCCCTTGGCCCTGCTGCTGGCAGCAAAGGCTGTACGGATTGGTGGTTACTGTGTGATTAACTTATTTTGTATCTGTCCTGTTCTATGGGATGAGAAGTTGACAGCCAACTTTAGGTCCAAGACTAGCCTGCCAGACTTTATACATTTGCAGATAGCTGAGAGGAACTAAGTGCATTTGAGAGATTTTCAAGTTAGCTGCTGGGAGACTGACATCCCCTTGCGGTGATGCTAATAGTCACAATTAGTTGCTAAAACTTGTTACAATTAATATGGTCACAAATTAATATTTGAACATGACTAGATAATAGATTTTTTTAAAAAAGGAACAAATCTCATGCTTAATATAAAAGCAGTTATAGACTCCTCAGTGATCTACAACCAAAGTCACCTAGGAATATAAGAAGTGGCTGATGGTTTGAGTTTCTTCCTCCACAGGTTTCATTGTTCCCCTCACCACAATTTCACAATTTATTTGCACTCATTCTCCTGTAAGGTTAGAAAGCAACAGGTAGAACGAATGTATTATCTAAGGTTACCCAGCTCCACCCAAATGCCATGCTCAGGTAAATCCCAGGGGCTCATGGATTCCAAGACCACAAATGGGAAAGCCCAAACATCTGTGCTGACTGGCCTGTCCACTGCCTGGGTGTTAAGTGCTTTTGGAGAATAAATAGGAGTCACCTTTCCACTGAGATTTTAGATCCTGCACCACCCCAGTTGTATAGTTTAGAAGGCACTTCTAACTACTTCTCTAAGAAAAAAACAATGCATTTTTTGGACCTTCTGCTAAAGTCAGACCATAATGCTTACAAAAGTGGTGAAAAGAGTTTGTAAAGTCACCTTGAATACCAGATTTGCTCATCAAAAGGTTTTTAACAGCTGTAATGGAAACTTTGTCTGGGTTGCTGACAACTGTGCTGCTTGAGGAATGAGGCTGAAGGGCTGTGAGAAGAGCACTGCTAGAGGGGAAGATATTCTGGCATCAGGTTCTGTGTAATGCAGCTTCAAGCACCTGAAGTTATTTGCTCCATTCCTACAGTATTAATGATTAAGGCTCTCGCAGACAGAGTGGTTTAACTCTCAAGCAGATTCTTTATTCCTTCTTATGTCTTTTTCTAATAAATAAAAATACATAAAAATGGTGTTCTAAAATATTCATTTTGAAAATCAACATTCTTCATCCTTCCCATGTCTCTTACCAATGGACCAAAATCTATCATTTATGAACAGTTTTCATGAAACAAACATATGCCATTAAAGATCAACAGGAAGACAATCATTTTAATAGGTAAAGTTCTGCATGGTACAAGAGATCATGGCAGGGATTTTTTTATAAGAGTACTTAGGTTGATAAACCGTATCTACAAACTCCAGGATAATATCAGCAGCAGTCACCAACCCACCTATCAAGCACCTGTGAGGACAAATTCAGCCCGTTTTGTACAAAGGAAATTGTTCTTTGTTTAACCTACATTAATCATTCAGGGAAAAATAATCCTTGTAATCCATAGTATTATGGCACTCCCCAGGCAGGCCTGCTAGGCCGAGGGCCTGAAGGAGAGCCACACAAAGAACACACAGACGCAGCAGGAGAGAGAGCAGGAAGAGAGAGAGCAGAGCCCTCCGACTTTATTTTATATGTTTTCACACATCACCGTGGATTGGAGGTAGAAATCACCACCTCCTATAATCCACTTGGTCAAGGTATTTGTCAATCATATTTCTCCGCCTAATATACCGGAATTCGTAAACACAGATACAATTTAGGAAAACATAGATAATAGAGAGAAAACAAGTCATGGCCATGAGAGAGAAAGTCTAACAAGAAAACACTGAACACTGCAAAGTCAGGGCAACATAGTATAGTTGAACAAAAAAAAATCCATTTGATACAAATTTTTTATCTTCTCAATTTGTTCTGAGGTCAATTGTCTGAGGTACTCCAAGGTGATATCGCCATTAGTTCGTTTCTCTGACCCATATCTCTTCAAGCTGGGGTACTGCAGGCTCTCTGGTGCTCCAATGACCTTCAGAACATGCTCAGAGTCCAACCCAAGAGTTTCATACTTACCCAGAATATCATAGTGAATGTTGCAAGCATCGCAGAGCAGAAACATTGGTTTCCAGTGAATATCAAGAGTATGTGGTGGTTTTGCTATAATGAAGTTGACAAACTCCTGGAAACTCACTTTTTCAGAAGAGTTTTTATTTTTCCTGAACATTGCCCTAATCTCATTAGCAACAGTGATACTGTAGAATGGCTCAGAGTGCAGGAGTTTGTCTCTGTAAGCTGAAACCAGCCGTTCCAGGGGATGTCTGGTGAACATCACTTTGGTGTAATTGCTTAGAAATTGTTTTTGTAAGGCAGGAGGGTAAGACACCAGCCTTTTGATGAGTGAGGTACGGTGGATGTCATCATGCTCAATTTCAGAAGCTTCTGCATTCAAGTCTGATTGAAGAAGGAAAATAGTTCTCTTCCAGTTGGAGCAGCCTACCTTGGGCACCTCACAGTAGATAAATTTATGCTTGTGCTCCACAAAGAGCTGGTTTGCAACGTAAGAATCCAGTTTGTTTCTTGGTTTATTAAGGTTATTCTTCAGGCAGACAGAAGCCAGTGTGTTTTTCCGACTGTTTTGAATTGCCAGCCAATTTTTAGTAGGATCGGGAAAAGCATCTGTAACCAAGGAAGAAATTTAAATCATTTCAGTGAAATAGGCTTATATAAATCTCTTTATCTGTGACAATCATAGCACTCGATCTATCACTCTGCATAAGAAATCTAATGAAGATACTAAAATCAATTTTTTTACTGTAACCAGACTAGACTATGGCAAACATGCAATAAACTACCTTCCCTAGTGAGACATTTATTAAAATGAAAACTTTCAATATGTTAGCTGTATTAGTCTAAGCAAGTTTGATGTTCCAACATGTTTTTGCAGTGCCCTCCTCTCATATATTACTAAGATAGCTACCACAGTGACAGGGCTTTGGATATTTTCGGTATTGTTTATGTCTTGGACTTCATAGTTGCTTTTTAACACATTTGGAAAAGGTGTCTCTCTTTCTATAAAACATTAAATCTTGCTAGTAATTTCTTTACTTACCTGTTATGGTTTTTTGCCTCCTACAGAGAAACCCAAAAAGAAATATCCCAAATAAAAAATTTGGGAGAAGGAAAACTAACACCTTCTGGTTCATGTTATTCTCACAGGAAGGAAAATGACGTGATCTCTAAAGTGGAAATCTGTCCTTCTGTCAACAAGGAAAGATAATTCAGGTTAGATTTTGTGTGACTGATATAATTTAGGACAGCAGAAAGACCTTTCAAGCCCTATGAAAATAGGCTTTGCTAATAAGTAAAAATTCTTTTATGGAGAAGAGTCACCACAATTATATTTTTAAACCAAATGGACAAATAATATGACCATTTAGAAGTATTCCAAATTTCCCCCTTTTCTCAGAAGAATGAACTACTTATGAGCAAATACTTCTCTCTTCTCTTTTAAAGCTGTTGGGGAACAATAATTTCATTTAGGAATATAAAGTTTTATTTTTTTATAACCTTTAGGATCTGGGAACCCAATGTTCTCTATAACCTGTAACAGATATATCCACAAAGACCATGACAGATTCTGGATGAGTTTCTTTCCATTTACTGCCCTGAAGTTTTCCACTTTGTACAAATAAATTACTGCAGGAGACACTCTTCCCTATTCCTGCAGAGAATCCTAGCCACTAACTTGAATTCTCCCATTCTCCCTCTCCAAAGACACTGCATGGTATATATGCTCGCTGCCATTGCTGCTGCAGCAGAAGAGCACCAAAATGGTTCATTGTGACAGGAAATGTACAGAAACAGTAGAGAAAACAATGGAAAAGGAGTTGTTCCGTGTTCCCAGATAAACGGAGAGAAGGTAAATGCAGCCCAACACAACATATTTTCTCTCCTGTGCTCACTCATTCTGTCTCCATGAACTTCATAGAGAGAGAGAAAAAATGTAAATCCGCTGTGAAATTTTACTTCGTTTCCCCCAAGAAATAGTTCTTCATCAGCATGCTGTTATTGGAAGTTGCAAAATTAAGTGCAAAACAGTAACTACTGGCAAACATGACATTCTCTTTCTGTTCCATAAAGTCTGCACAATCAAAAAAGCCAAACAGCATTGTCTTCCTTTTCCACTTTTCAAGTTTGCACCCTGAACCTGCTGGCAATAAACACATCATTGCCTGGATTCCTTGAGGATGTAAATTCTTTTTTTTTTTTCAATTCTTTGTATTTTGTTTTGTTTTTACCAGATACAATAGGACCACTTTGGAAGTTGCTTGTGTGCCACCCATTATGTGGATGTACATAAACCCCAGCTGCCATAATGGAAACTGGTTTCTGGTGTGTTCTGAGACAGCAGTAGGGGCAGCACCTGTTACATTGCTGAAACTATACTTGAGCACAAGGCTTCATCCTTTCAGGACAGATATGTGATTTTGATATCACACACTTTTATCAGAATATCTGCAGATTCATCCAGTTAACAGGATTACTGATAACTGAATTTCTCTTAGTGTTGGTATGACCTGGGGAATAGAGAGGGACGCTGTTCACTATCTCTGTATTAAAAATTTACTTGTATCTACAATAAAATGTTACAACACTCATTCAAATTAATGCAGTATTCTTAGACACAATGGCATTTAGCCTGTACTTTTTCATTTTCTTGGCTGCATAAGATCATTGAAAAGGCTACAAGAAAAGTTAGAGGAAGATCTGCCTTTAACCTTTTCTTCACCATACATCAATTCTCATTTCACTCTGTGATCCTTGAATCCTAATGCATCAGAGGCTGTTTTCAAGGCCAGCTCAAGTTTGTCAGGTTGTTCATTAATCTCATGAGGACCAAGATTGAGTTCTCCCTTTTTATTCTTTTTCAGATCAATTTGAAGATGCAATTTCACACTGGGTAACAATTAAAATCAATATGACTCTAAACAATTCTGTACAAGGACTCTTTGTTAGAATATGCTTAGGAGAAAGATGTGGGGCTTCATGCATTTAAAAACTGTCACTTCAGAGAAGTAACATTTTCATACCTGTCTCAGGAATCAGAAAATGAACTAGATGAATTTTACCCCATTTAGATACTTGTACCATGCATATTTACTAATTACACTAAGACATATTTCATATTGAAACATGTCAATGAGTCACCACAGGGAAATAGAAGAAACTTGCTTCCTTGGGGGAAAAAAGCTGTTTAGGAGCTAGTTAAACACAGGAGACAACTCCTAAGACTTAGGTGTATTTGTGGAAGCAAAAAAATCTTTAATTAAATTCAGGAGAACAACCAGAGCATAAGGAGGGATAGAACAAGCTCCAAGATGACAGGTGAAATCTTTCTGGACTCCTTAGAAAATTTCACAGAGCAGACTGGCAGTAAGAGCTAACACTGCCCTCAACAAGTGAGGTCAACATGACATGAAGGTACCTTAACGTGAAGTCCAAAGGCTTCTTCAGAAGATTTTTTCAGATGGCAGACCCCAGTACAGAGTTGTGTGTAAGGCAAAGTTTCCAGTGATGGAAATCCCCTAAGAGAAACCTGAGGAGGAGGAGGAAAGAAAATTCTGAGAGCCATTTTATTAAAGAGGGACGAGTCACCTGGAAATTAAAAAGGAGTGAGGGAAAAAATCCAGAATGAAAAGCACCTTTGTCAGTAGGTGTCAGTGTCAGTAAATTAGATGAACTTTTCCTTGTATATATTATGGCTTTTCCAGGTACTTGCAATTGTGTTTGCTATTTAAGATGTAAGGACTTAATACTTCTATTTGCATTTTCCCCCATTCTACCTAGAATTAAGTGTGATTTTAGGTAACTACAAGGCATTCCTCAGTCAAGGAGTGGTGAGTCTATTAACACAACAAGTTTATACTAAATAGATTAGTCCTGCTGCAACCAAAGGGCAGAGGTATGGGCTCTCCCAGGCAATATGGAAAGACAGCATCATAAGACTCATTAAAAAAAAAAAGAGCAGAAACCTCTTCTACTGAAAAGTAACAAAAAAGGGAGACACGGATCTAAATGTCTCTTTGGATCTTACATATTCCCGGAAAAGAAAGTCATAAAAATTAAATACAAGACATTAATCTGTGTTGTTCTTGTACATAGTGGGGGGGCAAGGAGGAGGTTTTTTCTTTGATTTTTGGTTTTTTGGGGGTTGGTTTGTTTGTTTGTTGTTGTTTGGTTAGTTTTGTTTTTGTTTTTCAAAATTATTTTTAATGAAGCATAAAATCTTCCAGATAACAACCTTACACTGCACTGTTGATTTTTCCTTGTTCTTCAGATGACATCATTATAAATCAACTATACATAGCTATGGCTTGATATTTTCAATATCTGCATGTCTTACTGGATTCTGCAGATTAAATCAGAAATCATTTTATGACTCTTTTTTGGTACTAAAGAGTGAACCAGGCAGCAAGAACTATCCTCATAGAAACCTTTCTTGCAGGAGTCTTTCAGAAGTATTGCTATCAGGTGATGAGATTTTTTGGGGCCTCTCAATTAATTAGTGTTTCATTTCTTCAGTGTGTGTCCAGCTGATTTGATGTCTTTCTAGCTTCTTAGCCAAAACATGCTGTCATGTCAGGTCAAATGTTTTATACAATTCTAAATCCACTATATCAATGTTACTGCCTTAATCAACCAAAGCCAAACAAAAATAGCAAATCAGTCTGGTGACATCAGTTTCCTATAATATAATCCGAAGTTTCTATATGAGAACAACCAGAGCAATTGTTCAAGCCAAGAGTGGTAACAAATGGGGAATAGATTACTGGAGAAAGCAATGCCAATCATCTCATGTGCATGCAAAATGACAAAAAGGCCAGAAACCTTAATAAAATTAAAAACATTAACTGAATTCAAGCCTTCTTTGCACTACTGACATTTCTACCATGTCCCTCCACAATTTCATTTTAAAGATTCTTTTCTTCTTGATGCACACACTGCATGTAACAAAACCAAAACAGTTGTATCATGTTGTTCATATCTTTGTTCTCAAGTTTGCTGACCATAAAATGTTCTTCCTATCCCTCCATTTACATCAAGAAATTTCTGACAATTTTCTGCTTTTAATTACTTTCAACATCTCCCTTTTCTACATGGTACACTGGGTATGCAGGTGGCTGGCAACCTACTTGCACATTCCCTGCATGGCCAGCAAGACTGTTTGACCCAGAAGAACTCTATATCTCTGTATTGTACTTTTCCAGAGATGTCAAAAATTGTCATATGCTGTAGTTATTGGATTTTTTTTTCTGTTAAATTGCTTTTTCTTGGTTCATTTGTCTCATGCTTGCTTTACATTTTGTGGTACTAGACCTTCTGCAACCTTCCCCTGTGTGTGTCAGTGATCTGGACTTTAACGGAGCATGTGTAGCTACACCACAACCATTCACACTTATCCAACGACCAGCTTTGGGTTTATAATGAGTTCCTTTCCCCCTGACCAAAATAAGGTCTGATAGAAAATCTCTAGTACTCTTTCAATTCGGAAATACTCAGACATTCAAAGATGTTTTAATGATAGTCACACAAGTACACGACCAAACACATCACACTCAGACTGAAATTCTTCCTCCTGCCATGTAGATTTATTTCTAGAACAGGCACCAAAGGAATAGGTTGCATTACCTTGCATAGGTATCACTTGTACACTGTTCTGTTCTTGAACTGCTGAAACAATGGTTCATAATACAGCATTACCTAATCCTTCTCCTGGAACTTCTGAACCATTGCAATTGAAAAGTCTTCCGTATTTAAAGAAATGTTTTAAAAAAAAAAAGATGTAGGAAAGAATATTTGATACTTTCATACACAATAAGAATTATTATAGCTTGAAATACTGAATAATGTTAAGTCTTTTTGTGTGACACCTATTACCCAAGTACAAAAACACATGTACACACACGTGTGTACATATATATGCACACACACGAATAGCTCCAAAACACATTAATATCAGTTACACTGGCATATTATTTGCTCCAAGTAAACTAACTAAGTAGGCTGATAATGATTTAAAGTCTTCTGGTAAGAAACTTACAAAGGTGTATCTCAAGCTAATTTTTCACAGACAGACCTTCAGAGCTGAGCATGTGGGGTGAACCTCTGCACCCATTTGATAAGTGGTACTTTCCAGATTAAAAGAATGAAATTACAACAATACTTATTTGTGTTCCTGATACATTTGAAGCCAGAAGTTAAAAAAAGTGCCAGTAGGGCAGCTCAGTGGAAGGTAGGGAAAATCTCCAAAACCAGATAACATTATCATTGCTGAATCCCATTCTGTACTTAAGCCCTGTTAATTCCTTCAAAAAGACAACTGCAAATACATATATACTGATATGTATGGGTACATAGAAGGAGAGGAGGGGATGACATGTAGAAAGCCCCCAAGAACAGCCTGGACAGGAAAACCAAGCTCTGGATGAAGTTCTGCATGTGCTGTTCTATCAGAGTGAATTGCAAGAGCAAGACCCTTGTTCGACCAAATCTGCAGCACCCTCATTCTATACAGTTTGTGATGGGTGGACAGGAGGGAGAAAGATCCCAGAAAGTGGAGCCTTAGCAGGTTGGCCTGTCCATGAAGTAGAAAATCACTAATGGATTAAGAAACTCAGGCAAATTACAGACAGCCAAGGGCTAGAAAAAGTATCTGATCTGCGTCATTTTGCCAACAAGGGACAGCATTTGACATCAGCTCATTTGCAGTGAGAGCTGAACAGTGTTAGGTGAGAACAGGTAGAAGCTCTTGGGGAGACAACAAATGTGCTAGGCTGGGTTCTACTGATGAAAAGGCTGACAAGGGTGTCCTACAGAACAGCATGCTTCACAGCACTGAGGCGGGTACAAAGTAACAATTTCCATTACAGGCACAATCTAAAACTCTTTTTCTGTGCAGTGGTCATCTCAGCCCTCCATAACTGCATCAGACTTCTTTCTGGTCTCAGCAACTGTAGTGATACCCTCCTCACTGCCATCATTAATCTCCTTATTATTCTCATTACACCACTCCTTATGCCTGCCTTTTAGCTTTTCTTCTCTGTTTAATTCCTTGTCATTTCCTTATCTTACCTTCCAAAGTTTTTCTTTGTCTATCATTTGTCATGCAGTATTAAAAGCTCAGCTTTATTTTCTGATCAGTCATATTTGTAGCCTCTGTTGCCATTTGTGACAACAAAAACCCAATTCCTACTTTCTTCTCTGCTGCCCATGCTTTTGGATGAAGTTTATGAAGCACCTACAGAGCCATTATATTTTTCACCTAAAATCACTCCTAAAAATCTTCCCTTTCAGGAATGCCAACACCAGTTATGATGCCAGTGTGCTAAAACTGTTACCAACCAGCCCACAAAAGAGCAAGCAAAAGGAAGAGCCAATTTGGGGATGAAAAGGACCAAAGTGAAGAGAAAAAAAAGAGTACATGGGAAAAGTCAGCAGCAAGTCTCACAGGAAAGCTCCTAGAGGGAGGCAGGAAGCAGAAACCCAAGAAAAAGCGGCAGAGGTGGGGGCCAAGGGAAATAGAAATGTTCTGTAGCCTGCTCTAAATGTTGTGGAAAAGGGAGGTTAAGAACCAGACTGAATAAGACACAGAGTGTAATTAATTCAGTGAAGAAGAAGAACAAATTCCAGGAAATGAGTATAGAAAGCAATATGCTAATTATCCAAAAAACAACCAGAGACATTTCAAGAGGAATGACATACGCACTGTGGTCACTCATGCACTGGAACCCAGCCTTTACTATGTGATCAAACTTGTCTCTCTTTTCCTTCCTGGAACTGCAGCCAGAAAGGCCATGGACTTTTGATTTTCTAAGAAGAGATAGATTCAGTGAGGAGACCAGCCTCATGGGTGGGCCCAGCTTCACTGGGAAACTGGAGACCAGTTCTGCTGCAGCCTCGCTGGGGCAGGGACTGGTGGCCTCAGAAGGCTGACCTGGGGACTCGGGCTGTGGGCAGTGGGGGGCAGCCCCAGGAGACTGGACAGTGCCGTGTTACTGCTTTTGGTGCCTGACATCTGGTAATGGGCTGTGGGGCCTTTTTATCTAAACACTTAATTCAAAATTCCACGCACTTATCAACCTCCATTTAAGTCACTGCAAAACCAATCACAGGAGAGCAAACTTCACTGCTTTCTTTTAGGGAATCTAGATAAGCCTAAAAAACTTGGAAAGAAGGAAAAATGGGGGAAAAGGAAGTACAGAAGAAAGGTTAGAACAATGCATCCCAGCCATGGTGATAATGAATGATGTCCTCCCAGGCTTGTTTCATAGGAGATGGGCTTCACAAAATCCCTCTGCTTTCTCATGTATAACTCAAAGGCTAACTCTCTGCCTTTGCATATGTCTTACTGTCCCCTCCCATGTTTCTCTTCTCAGTTAATGTCAGTAATAGCAATGTTTTCCCTGCCATTCAGGTCTACCCACCTTGTCTCAGACCTAGATCCTTTTTGTCCCCTCCTGCTTTTCACCTCCCTGTGCAAGCTTAATTCATCCATTCCTGCCGTTGCACACCGAATAGCACAGTCAAAACTGTTTGTAAAAGTCCCAGTTACGTAGCACAGCACCTCCAGGCAAACTCCTGTTTGCTGTTCACCTTGTTATACCCTTGTGTCCCCACCCCTAGTACCCCTCAACCGTAATTGATTGCAGTTATGACCTCTCTTTCTCTCTTTACACTCCAGTGAATACAAAGCGTTTCTGCTTAAATTATTTTCCTTTTTGCTCCTGTCTCCTCCAGCTTCTCCTGTCATTCTAGTCTAGATTTTAAACCTCATTTTCAGGATCCAAAACTAATTTTGTCTGAAACCATATCTCTACTCTCATTTTTCCCCACTCTTTCTTTTTTATACTCTTTCAAAGATTTCTTTACAGGAATCATGTGTAAGTCCTAACACCAGTGATTTGGTGTCTGCTCTTTTACAGAAATAACCTCTTTGCCTGAAACATCCTGACACTTACTGACAAACTGTGTGTATACCTTTTTCTCTCTTCCTACATGAATCTAGGCTTATTTTTCCTTTCCCTTCTGCTCTTCTCTGTGTTGCAGGGCAAGCTGTTCAGCAGAAACGTTATGTTTAAAGTCTGTTTCTATGAAACATGTTTTTATAGCATACTATGACACATGCAGTATCAAAAATTAAGAAGTTTGGAGACAGTAGGATTAAAGTGATAAGCTAAATCATAGCATAAAAAAGAAGTGTCTGCTGGCTTTTGGCAGAACAGTCTTGAAACTAAAGACTTGACATTTCAGAGCATTTGACGTTCCAGTACACTCTAAGTTCAAAATAGTCTTGTGGATTCAGCTGCAGATACAAATGCTTGAAAAATCTGCAAATCTCGTTTCCAGAATCTGCTCAAGTATCCAGAAAATGGAGAATGGGCAGTCAATGAGTTTCTGAAAAGATGAACACCCCACACCACTTGGAATTATCATAGCAGACAAAAAGCACAAACTCTTATTCTAAAAACTCTTGCCTGGTTCACTGCACACCTTCCTTCATCTGCCATAGATACCGAGGATCCAGCTGCACAGCCCTTGAGTGTCTCAAGAACATGTTCATCCTGTGAACCAAACATGTCATGTGGAGTACACTGTTCCTTTAAAAACTGGGTGTTGAAAAACTACTGAAAAATGTATTCATGTAGTGTCATAACAACATGCACAAAAATCAATGTGAGTTGTGAATCAGCTCCCCTGACCTGTCTTATGATACTCACTCTAATGGTATAATCAATAGTGGCAGCAGATTGCTATCTTCTGAACAAACCCAGCATCAACATTGACGAGTCCCAAAGTCATCAGTCCTACCTGCAGGCAGCAATAAAACGGTGAGACTTGGCCATGTGGGATACCATTCCTGGCACTGAAGGAAAATGGTCCATAGCACAGTGTGTCCCTGCTTCCCCTCCCACCATTAGCATGGCCTGCCCAGAGTCTTCCTCTCCTGGTACCCCCACCTCTTTGCACTCCACTCCCCATCAGCACTCCAACACCCCTGCTCAACACACATTTTCATGGGCAGCCTTAGCCACTGTCCCAGGTGCGACCCTGTCTTCCCCAGTCCCTGCTGCTACTCCTAAGGCAAAATTTTAACCCAATCTCCAGTAAATTCTCACCTCCAAAAGCCTTCCTCATATCGTCCCCAGGCAGCTTGCCCAGCAAATCCTGTTTTCCAGCTTCCCAAACACCCATCAGATCTCACCCTGCTTCTGCTGTTCAGCCTTCCTCATGCACAAGCCAGCTCTTTGCCGGCTCCCTCTGCCAGACTCCTCCTCCCTTCGTCTCCTTAGTCAGCCTCATAGCCCCCGCTTCGACAAGCACACTTCCGAGCCCAGCTCATCAGAACTGTCTCTCCTTCTACTTCCAAGATTCCCACGCAGCCCCACTGCTTCTCACTCTCAGTTCTGCACTCAGATAGTCCCAGGCTCTGCACTTCAGCTTCTATAGCTATTTCAGTATTTCCCAAACTAAACTGAACACTTTCCTTTTCTTTCCCTCCCACATCACATTTCATACTAGTCTTCAAGGCACATTTTCCTGCTGATTTTGTTCCTTGAATCTATTTTGCCAGTGATCCCCAACAATTTCTCCCTAGAAGTTCTTGCTCATGCTTGCCTTGTTCTTTAAAATGGATGGTTTACTCTCCTGTGCAGAAGAGGTTCCACTGAGAATGTACAAGAGGAACCTCTTAACCTCATTTTTCAAATGCATATTTCAAAGCCTACAATATACTTGTACATCTTAGAGGAAAGGTCACTGGAATCATTTGAGGTAAGAAAAAAGAGCATAGATGCCCTGTATAAAAATCTATAAGCTATTCTTGTTCAAAAGGTTTTTAAAAATATCCTGAGGCAGATATCTAGCCTGAAAAAAATTCTTCTGAAATGCTTGAAATTTGATAAAATCTTATGTAGCTGCAAACTGTATTGAAATTAGAAGAGTCAAGATGCATACCACCCTTAACAAAGCCAGAAAGTGAATGAAAGCCTTTGTCATTTCATTTCAGGCACCAGGATCCCTGTAACATCAACTTCTTAACTGAGGAAAGCCATAGGAATGAACAGTAGGCTCCCAAAAAATCCTCAGTAGATTCATTTCATCACGGCGTGATTTCAAAAGCTAAACAATGTCTCAGTTAATGCCTTAAAATATTTGATGTCAATTTCTAAATATACAAACAAATAAAAAACCTAACCAGCTCTGAAAAAGAAATCTCTCTTTGCAGAGATTTGCCTACACTTACAAGATCATGGTAACATGAAAAGCCACTAAAAATCCAATTTTACTCACCAATCAGACAGCCTCAGTGGAGATTTCCCATGCCTCTGAGTGATGGTAAATAAACAACAAAGATACAGGCAAAGAAAGATCAGTCCAGAGAGACATGTCATTTTAATTTTATGCCTAGCTATGGAAAGGAAATAGGGGAAAGATTTTACCTTCTCCTTACCCGGTCTTCAAGGCTAGGCAAAATGTTTCTGTACCCACAAAGATGCTTTCACAGGAGAGCATCTGAAACACTCTGTACACATAGCATTTGTCTCTGTTTTGATTAAATACCCAGCTAAAAGTTGCCAGTGTTTCCCTGAGAATGTTTAGGTGAGGATCTCCAGTTGCACATCACAAAGCACTGTGCTGTGTCTGTCTCTAGGTATAACCAGCAGCATTTAACCACTCCCTGCGTAGGGTCTAGGCAGCTGTCAGAGCCTGCCAAGTGCTTCAAGAGCAGCCTGCCAAGAGGCTGCTTGCTAAGCAACCAAGAAAGGGGATGGTTGGGAATATGAGGGCAAAGGTAATTTGGTTGAGAGTAACTGTGTTGTGATAATATGCATTATTTTTAGATGAGGAACAAGAGGCAAGATCAATTCAAACCCCATGGACTCCATACAAGAAGACTCCAATAAACCCTGGGAACTGAAAGGTAAGTTCTCATGGGAAACATAGCTAAAGCAGAAGGAATTCGGTAAAGTTGGCACTTCCTTAAAGAAATTATGTTCAGGGTACAAACAGAAACAATCATACACAGTAGGAGGATAGGAAGTATAGTCAGAGATCAACTTGGCTACTTGGCTATGCAGCACGGTCTTCAATGACCTGAAACACAAGAAGGAAATGTACAGAAAGTGGAAACCAGGTCAAACTCCAGAGGACAAGTATGAAAGAATAGCACTAGATGCTGAAACAAAGTCAAAAAGGATAAAACACAAATTTAACTGCAAAAAGCAATGGATGTAAGAGAGAGCAAGAAAACAAATCTGGAAGGAAAAGAAACACCTAGTGATAATTCACTTGTGGAAGGCTGATGTACCTTTTCTTTCATAAAAGGGTGAACTGTAATTACATGACTAATAACTAAACTCAGTAAGAAAGAATCTGTCTAAAATAAGAAAAGAACAGGACCAAAAATAATTTGCAAATACTGCAGTTCACCTCATCCTCAAGTATACCACTACAGCATGCCTCCAGGAGAGTTCTCTAGTTGTTGTTGATGCACTAAGTGTCCCTGGACTGAGACAGGAACCTGCACAGATTCAGATGGCTACTTCATAGGCTACTAAAGAGGTGAAATGAGTGCTATACACAGTGACAACTGAGCCTGAGGAGGTGCATGTTAACATACCTACAGAACAGAGAGAAGCAAGCTCAGATCTGTCAGATTTGTCTGAAAACTCTCAGAAGTTGTGTGAGAAATGTGTGAAGTGATGAACACAATGCTCACCTTTATAAAGTCAATAAATGAAGAAGAGATCAATTCTGGAAAACTACTAGAATAAATGAAAACATAGATTATTCATAAAAGGTTGGAGATAGTTGACCTATATTACTTTGCGTTTTTTGGCAAGTTGGCTATTAATTTCTGTAACACAGCAACAAGTCTTACAAATAGAGAAGCAGTAGGTCACATAATATGTTTTAATTTTAATAATGCTATTGACATTATAGCATAGACTCATAACATTTTCAAAAGTATATTAAAGTGAAACTATTTCTGAAAGAGTGAAAAACTGTCTGGGCAGGGGGAACAAACAAGGAAAACAAAACCAAGCAAACAAAACCAACACCAAAACCACAGACTAAGATTAGTTATTAATCATTCACTGTCAAACTCAAAAAACATAATCAGTAAGTTTCTAGCTGGGTTCGTTCTGGGCCAAGTAATGGCCCAGGTCATTAATGATTTGGATAAAGGAACAATCCTTCCACCTCATAGATAACAATGAGCCCATGTGAACAGTAAACTCATTGCATGACACACTAAACTCAGAATGCTTTTGACAAATAAGATAAATTATCTGTAGGAGAAAACACATTGCAATGCACTTGTGTTTACAAGTGTCAGGTTCTAAAGGGAAATATTAGTTCATAAAAATGTGGCAGCTGTTCTGCCAAAAAAGGGACAAGAGGGGTAGCAGTCAGTCACAAGTTATTAATGAATAAGTAGCCTTGCATCATATCAAGAATGCAAACTGCATATTAGGAAGAGAAACTGCTTTGACTGTACATTTTCTTGATACATTAAGGAATACCTTGTATTATATTTCTGTCTAGCACAGCAACCAGTAGCACTGTGTCTTGTTCAAGCAAAACTGTTCCAAGAGAAGCCCGACCAACTGGAAAGGGTCCAGAGAAAAGCAGAGAAAACAGTCAGTTGTCTTGTGAAAAAAGAAGAGCCACAAGAAAGATTGAAAGAACTGGGGTTACTCAGTGTGAAGAAAAAAATGGCAACTGAACACATGAAAACTATCATCTACGTAAGTTACCTCTAGGGAGATAAGGAGGGATTATATTTCTTTATCTATAATGTATAAAGTGATGGGTTCAAACTGTGACACTGAAGGTTATGCTTTATATTAAGAACATCTTACTAACAATAAAGACAATTAGATTTTTAATTTCTGAGGTACAGACAATTCTCTTTTGAAGATTCAGAATGCACAAGATGAAGTCTTGAGGTCTTTTCCAGTCTCCTTTTCTTTAAGTCTGTGGTTCATCCTTTTGTATAAGTTAGATGTCCCATCTTATGCCTCTACAAAAACTACATTTATCAAAGTTTTCATGCTAAATTATACAAATCCAGGCTGTTATTTCAATATAGCAACTCCAAACCAATGAAGCCACTACAGGGCTTAACACAGCCTGGATTGGAATGATGTCACTTTTTTTCTTAGTGTAAATCCCATTAGCTCTCATAAGAAATGTGAAGAGTTTTGGCAAAAGGACTGTTGTCTTCCAGAGAGTAGTGTACCTGATATTTGATGGTTATCCACTGCTATTTCAAATGCCAGAAATGTGTTCTTTCTTCCAACGGAGTCTGCTAGAGAAGTCTTCTTATCTGCTGAAGCCTGCCCTTCTGGTGAGCTACTCCACAAACTGCTAATAAGACACAGAGCTCATTTGCCTCAGGGGGCACTTATTATGATGAGAGATGAAAAACACTGAACAGAATGAAATGAGAAGTGGGCAGAAAATATGGAGACATACTTTGTTAGAGGGCTGCAGAATCAGGTTGCTTCATCTAAGAATTTTTTCATGTGCTCATTCTTTGTATTAATCAAACTTCAAGATCACATGAGCTTAATCAAATATCCTCACTTGGCAGAAAAGACTAAATTCCTTTTGCCTGCCTTCCACCAAAGATCCAGTTCTGTCAAAGTGCCGCAATGCCTCCGGCGGGGTCACCAGGCATCTGCTTGCGGTTCCTGGGGCTGGCCGGGCTGCTTTGGGGGCTTGGGAGGGCTGGCAAATGTCCAGAAGGGTTTCACCTAGTCCATCGATGTTACGGGCACGCCGAGGAACAAGAGACAAACGGAGGGGCTTCCCAGATGTTTTATTTGGGCACCAGGATCGTGCCAGAGAAGTGCTGGCACAGAGTGTTACAGTTCCATAAATACCAACATGAGGGAGCGGGGGAGGGTACAAACATCCTATGGGGAAGGAGTGAGGGGTTTGAATTTGGTGGGCTTTCTATATTGCACAATACAGAGCCCTCCGGGGGGGAAACCAGATACCGAGGTAGAGAGGGGGGAGATAGCAGAGCCTGGACATGAGGTAAACCAAAACTGGCCATAGCACACCGCAGCATCAAAGTACAGACATTCTTGGCCAAAGAAGTGTATCATATGGATGACCAGTGCAAAGAAAATCTCATAGAGGGATATTTGTTGTCCTAGTGCATTACAGAAAATTTCCAAGGACATGTGACTCCACTGCCAGCAAATACCAGTGTTGGTCATTACCTGTATTGACTCTGCAATTTGCTTATATACACATGTTCAGGTGATTTTGTACAGAAAAAAGCAGTTTTAATCTTGCAGAAAAATTACATTTTTCACATTTTACAAACTATTTGAACCAGAAAAAATCCATTTGATACTCCTTCCTGGCCTTCTGAATTTCTATTGAACACTGCATTTGTCTAAAATATACAAGATAATCTGTTTCTGTGAAATATACTTTTCAAACTCAGAGAAACATGAAATTCATGACTACCTTATATAGAATATTGGGGGACTCATACAACAAATATTTTTCTTCCATAAATTCACTAGCCTATGATTTTTCTCTGGGTAAACTTTTCAGATTTTGCTGAAGTAAACTTGTGGTGAGGACTAGGTATTTCACCTCAAATAAGGCTGAGAAGAAAAGAACAAATAAACTAAATTGTTCATTTATACCATCAGAGTTTAAAAACTTTATAAAAACAGGGAAACACTTTACATCTAAAAGCAACATCTGTCTCCCTGTTTGAGCAACTATAATCACATCCATCTAAACCCACACGGTAACATTAGTGACTGAGTCCCAAAGGAACTGCCAATACCTGTGCTTCTGAGACCATCTTCCTTTGAAATGATGATGTAATAAAAAGTTCAATAAACTTAATAAACAGAGTCCCAAGGGCAAGGTTCCAGTACATGAAGCAATGGCTATCATGAGGGAAAAGTCCTGTTCCCTCAAAAATAAAAGATGTCAGTGATATTTTTGAATGTGAGATAGACTTATTGACAGTGTGGAATTGTTTTATAATATCAGTGTTCTTATAAGGCTTCAAAGATGAGAGATTGTGGAGGTCGGTGGGCTTATGCCCCCAGTACCTTCTCAGTTATAGAGATTGAAGGGGCCTTCCCCCTGGATTCCTGGCTTCAGCCATTTCAGGTTTGCCTGGGGTCTCCTATCCAGGTTGGTCTCCCCGCTCCCTTTGCTATTTGCTACCTGAGCCTTTGCTATCTGAGAATGCTCTCCTTAGCCACGCCCATGAAGATCCCCCCTGGTTCTGGCATTCCCTCTCCGCCCCCCTGCCCTCGCTCCATTGGTCTGGTAACCTTTATAACCCCGTGCAGAGGGCAGCTCCCCCTCTCTGTCCCTGGCATCCCTTCGTACGCAAGCCGTCTTGTGTTCTCCCATCTTCGCACGTGGTTGGATTAAATACTGCAGAATCTCCCATACAGAGCGCCTCCCTGATTACTTCCTCGTCTGCTGCAGCTTCTGTGCCAAAGCTATCTGGCACGACTGGGTGTGGGTGGTTGCAGCTGCATTGTACCTGGCAGTGCCTCGGAAGAGGTAATGCCTGGGAAGGCCGCATCACTTTAAACACCCCAGAAACACACACAACAGGCTGCTACAAGAGATGTTAATTTAAACCATGTTATTTAGTAGCAACACTATCTAAAACTAAGTAATAAGTAAGATAAACTCCAGTTTTCTCACAACTTCTACTCTTCTAGAAAGAAAAGAAGCAATAGCAGCATCTGGATTTCAGATAACTAATGTAGCCTTGGAAAAGCAGTTCTGCATAAAGCCTTGCAATGAAACAGTCTGGAAAGATCCTCACTTTTTAGATTATTGACTCTTCACTGTGTTTTCTTCCCCCTTGGATCCTACTTCAGCCTGAATATAGCAATACGAATAAAAAATGGCTTTTTATAGCTGTTTTAACAGGTATTTAAGAAGCAGCACATGGCATCATGTTGTGTAACCAGAGTATGGTTTGTACAAATGTGGCTGACCATGCCTATGCCCAGCTGTGAGCCAGGGCTCCCTCACCGTGGGAGAGCAGAAGGAGGAATGTCTACACGAATGAGGACGGAAAATGGCAGAAGCACTTTGTACAGTCACAATTAAGCGGCACTTTCAGAGCTATCTCTGCTTTGTCCACACAGGCATGACTAAATGTAACAAAGCATGATCCTGTTACGTGCTTGCTCAGAAAACCTGCCAATACTGCTCACGAGAATTTCTAACCAGTGAGGCGCCCTTTGCGTATGTGAAGCCCAAAGGGGAAAAGACCCTCAAGGTGATCCTTCATTTCAGTTTTCTTTGTTTCAAATTTAGAACTATTTGTATCTTTCAAAGGTCAAAATTTAAAAAAAATATTTAAGCAAAGTGTGAAATAGAAGAAATAGAAGAAGCTACTAATTAAATTGTATTGTCAATTTGCAACCTCCATTCAAATGCTGCAAGAGCTGAAAAAAAAAAGCAGTTTACTGCTTCCAAAACAGTACTGTAGAACTCATCCCACAAGTAAAAGTGCTCAGAAGTTTAGGATTTTTATTGTGGAAAGATTTCCCAAACAACTTCAGGTTCTGACATGTAAGAGTCCACAAGAAAAGAGCATTTTAGAAACAATCTCAAAAATAAAACCACAGTAAAAGAAACTCATGTGCACTTTTGTATTTTCTGTATGTTTTCATGAATAAGAGTCCTTACACTATTAAAAAATAGGTTCATACATCACACTGATGGATAAAAATTTCAGAAATTTGAAAGGTCAAAAAAATATCTTGCCTGAAGAGGTTTTTCTAGGGTTTTGAGGCCAAGAGTTTTAGATACCAGAGAAGAAACTGAAGAAGTTAAATAAGATTGTGTTCTGGCTTTCAATCAAAGCAGACAGAACAAAAACACAGAAAATATAGAATGTAATAAACTATGAAGTTTGAATTAGTCTATAAACAATATCAACATTTCTTCTTTTAACTACTACTTTAAATCTATTCTCTAAAAAATATTCTGCTTTTTATGTGATTTGTGCATCTCCTTTATGTGGATAGTTACACATAATATTTCCCAGGTAATAGAAATTAATCCTGGATATCTGGCTTACATTCTGTGCTTTTATTTTTTTTCTCCCTGCAATTAAGGCAATATAAAAAAAAACCTAACAAACCACATGAAAGCACTAACAACTGTGAAATTATTTCTGCATCTGAAGAGATCTGTTGAAAAGCCAATTGCCCTTGACATCACTAAACCTAAAATCGGAACTCAGTATCTTTTAAAACACAAACAGAAAACACAGAAGTTTTAATTTACTAACAAAACATGTAGAAGATTAAGGGAAAAAAAGAATCCTACTAAACTTCTAAAAGGAATAGATAAAAAAAAGAAGTACCTCTACAACATTTTCTGTCTCTGGAGCTTCCTGCCTGATACAGCTTTGTCCAGCTCTGGCTGAGTTTGCTGCTTTCAGTTTACTTAATGCCTGAGCTCAAATAAAAAGAAGGTGTATCCTTGAATACTATACCTACAGCATGACACATTGTGGTCTTTCTTCAGCAAGCAGGTTTGAATTTTTTATTAGCAATATTAGACTTCCAAAGAAAGGGAAGAAAATATTTAGGCTGAGTGATCTTTACCTTAAATTTTTTAACTTTCCTTGATTTTAAACAATTTCCTTCATCCACGTCCTGCCCCTGCACTATGCAACCTTTCAATTTCTACTTCAAAAAAAGGTCTGACTCAAAGTTCACGGAAGTCTGTCCAAGGTGTTTCAGACACTGATGTCAAATACATTGATTTCTACCTATTCTGGAGTGGTATGCAATCATTTTACTTCTAGCCTGTCTGGGTGCCAAGAGAGCTGTTTGGTAACGTAAGGATGGACAACAGTGCATATGTGAAGTATTCAAAGGGATGAAAGTGTATGCTTTGGATTCACCCTGAGACTGACATTGATAGAAGGATTGAAGAAGACAAAAAAAATAATTAAATACTTGAATAGCATGAGTTTGGAAATCTTTTTAAAATATCTGTCCTTTTCTATAATTCTATGAAAACATAGTTCAGCTCTAACAAATATATAAATGGAAAATGGGCCTATCCTATGCATAGCAATCTGTGCATTTTGACTGTGCCTTTGTCAGGGGCAGGAAGGGGATTGGAAGAGGTAAGCTGGATTTTGAGCCTAATTTATTACCGGCTGAAACTAACAGCAAATTGAGTTCATGAAAATTTTAAGTCTGATTCGAGACACAGTAGTGCCCTGTAGTTCTGCATCAGCAGCTTTGCCTAGACTTGTGTTTTAGTTCATTTCACACCTTTGTTTGTACCTCAAAAGTGAGACTCTGCAGTCTGCTATCGTTAGGTGTTCATTTTGGAAGATGTAAATTAACCACATCACTAGACCACAGTGACTGCCTAAAGACATGTATCACTAGTACTCACCTATCTAAAGAGAAGAGCAACACTAACCAAGTCCACAGCATGAGCCTGATTTCTTCAGTTTCTGTAAAGCCTAAAAGTGGTATGGTTGCTACTAAAAAATGCAAAAGTGCAAGAGACTTTATTGATGAATTTTCTGATTTTGTGCTTTCTGCAGGTATAGCACTATGTTAACTACCATACATTTAAACAAAATGGAAACAAATCAACAGAAGTTCACTGGAAGTTGCCCCCCAGTACGTTTCCTTATTGTCAGTGACTTATCAATCCTCTGGTGAATGATGGACTTTATATTATCCAATCAAAATTAATCAGATTATAAGATTAAATAATTTGCAGATAAGCTTTGTACTGTACTCTGAGACAGAACATCACTTTATCAAATAAAATCACACATGTGTCAGTTACACATTATCTTTAGAAGTTAAACTACCAATAAAAGCAACTGTGACAAAAACATGATAATTTTCAGTTATGACTGTTTTTAGGAGAGCAAAAAAAATCAGAATATAATTTTGCTCATTTGCTTGTTTAACAGAAACACAATCCGTATCCAGGAAGTCTTAATTACAAAGGAGTACTGCTGATAGAACAAACTACCCTTGATGGAGTGTGCTCATTATTAGGGAGGCTAAGCAGAAGCTTCCAACATTTCAGCAAGAGTGACTTCGGGATTAGAGAAATAACTGGGGGGACGGGGGGGAGGTTCTTCCTTTATCTTACTCTCATATTTTTTTAAAAGCATGGGGTAACATGTTTATAGTACAGGAAAGGAATAAGCAGATCATGTTTGCAGATGCAAGGGAGATCAGCTGATGCTGATATTTTTACAGTACAGACTAAAGAGAATCTTTCTATCTCAGTCTTTTAAAACAACTCTCTGGTGGAGGTTTTTTTTTTTTTATTTACTTTTATTTCTACCTGTGGTGAGAAAAGAAGTCATAGCAAAGGAAAAAGGTGCACGTTTCAATTGTGTTGCCTTGTATTACAACATCCCACAGCTTCTGCAAAATTGGAAGATCCAGCTTCTCACTTACTTAAGAGACTTTTTAGAGAGATATAAAGCACCCCAATACAGATGTAGTATCATGAAGACCCATGCCCAGAACAATATTTGTGTCCTCCTGGTTCACATCACAGATGTATGGGAGCTTCTTAGCAGAATTACTGAAAGCTTTAGTTTGGGGAAAATATTCCTAGATCTAATGGGGCAAGGGACTCTGGTTTTCTAGGCTAGTCTCTTGCAGAATGCATGTCAGATTTAGTTACCACTTGAAACTAAATCCATACATTTGAGCTAAAACAAATTTCTCGAAAAAGCACCCAACCCTGATTAAAATGTTTTAATGATAAGAAATCCATCCTCTCTTCTTCTATCTTAACTCACCATCACTTGAGTCTTTCCTAATAAAAATTGTCAGCTTTTTCCCAGCTTAAATTTGTGAAAACTCAGTCACCAGTCCCAGAATCTTGTTAAACATTTCTCCAGCTAGATTGAACCAACTTCTGCCATCAAGCTTTGCTCTGCAAAGTAGAACAAAGACAGGAAAAAAAGAAAATCAAGAGTATCTGTTAACTTTGAAATGTACTCTACATAAATACATTTCAGTATTTTGGTTATTTTTATGACCCTCCCCAGTCTTCAATATCATCCATGAAGTACAAACAGAAGTATTGGAGCTGGTGCCAGCAAAGAACATATATCTGTATCACAGAGTAAAGTTTCAGTTTCATTAAGTCAGTATTTGAAATGCAGTATTTTCCCAGAATACAACACACTGGAGCCTAGAAGGCTGGATTCATGCTCTCTTGTCATATGATGGCTTGTAGCAGGCATTACTCATTACACTCTTTTATCCTATATCTTCTAAAACAGTGACCTGCAACATAGTACACTTGATCTTGCTTTGAAAATATCAAATAAACTTAGTTTTAATTGCAAAAAGTTACAAGCAAAAATCAAACTTGAATGTTTTCAATCTGAACAACAGAATTTGGGAAAGATTATAAGAAAGAAATTCTCAAACTACTAAAAAGTTGTACAACTTTAAAGCAGTAATTGGAGTAATTGTACACCCTATACCTCCATACGTGGATAAACATTAACATACTCACATGGTTGTTCAGAAGCATAATAATATCAGTTACATACAAACCACTGTACTATTTGTCCCATGTAAACCGATGAAAATAGGTGATACATATTTAAATCTCCTCGAGATAAATTTCTAAGCGCAGGTGTGTCTCAAACAAACATTTGGCAGGGAGAAATCTTGGTCACAGTCAAACAGGGTGATCTTCAGCACTTGATCTAGGGATAAGATTTTCCATGTAAAAAATAAAATTACAATAATACCCACATATGTTACTGATATGTTTGAGTGTTGAGGCAAATAGTTGAAGTGACAGGGTTACCTAATAAAAGACCATCAAGACCTTTGGAAGTAGATAGCAGGAATAGCAACTGGGCTGCATTCTCTGCATAAACCCTCTTAATCATTGGATGATTGATATGCCAGCTGGCTTTTCCATAATTTAAAATTATTTAAATTAAATTATTTAATTAACCAATGCAAAATAAGCTTTGTTCTCCTTATTTTATAATCAAACTCCTTCAAAAGTCTTGAAAAAAAACCAAACCAACCAAAGAAACCAAAACACACACACACGCGCGCACAAAACCCCAAAACAAAGCTATTGAAGCTGTCATCTGAATTTGGAAGAGAAACATTTTCTCTCATGATGGCAGAAAGGAAGGAAAATAACATATACTTCCTACACATGAAAAAGCAATATTCAATAAGGAACATTAAAAGGAAAAAAGAATATGCATAGAAACCTCCACAGTCCCACGGTTAATATGGTTCAGAAAAATAAAACTCGTAATTAGACTGTTGCCCTTTGCTCATCAGTTATTCACAGTGCTCTTCTCATACCTTAATAGCTGTAGTCTTACCTTGCTGTATCACTATATTCAGAAATCTGGCATATTACATCCACTGTCTACATCTCCCTTCAATCCTGCATTTTGATGACACCACACATCAATTGCTTGCCTGTGTTCTGAAGACCCCATATGTCTTTGTTTTGTCCATCAGAAGTGCAGCTCTCTCAGCTGCATGATTTCCAAACTGGTACTGTATTACTGGTTCTTCCGGAGTTGAAGACAATTAGATCAATAATATTCCTCTTAACTAAATAATTTTTTTATCAAGGGTCTCAGAGCACTACAGCATGACCTACCTTTGGAAAAACTTGTGTTCCATTTTACTGTCCTGCTTTAATTACTTTTGTACTTTAAAATCTGTTCTAAAGTTTTGCACAGTGTTGAGTCAGGCTAATGACCCTACGGTTGCTTGGATCAGTTTTACTGGCATTTCTGGTCCTTCTTTAATACAGGTACAAAATCTACTAGAAGAGTAACTGATAATCTTGTAAAATGCATGATCTGAAGCAATTCAGAGCTTCAGCAAATTGAGCTCAGCCCATTCCCCACAAGCACTAAAAGAATTTGTATGCTAGAATGTGAGTATGTAGCAATCATGCTAATAAGCAAATGACAGTTTTTCAAAGGCTTGTTTGATCAAAGCATACTGTTTCCCTTCATGAAAAAAAGTCAAATCACTCTCTGAAGCCTTGAAAGTACTACATCTGTTCAAAGAAAATTCACTATAACTTTATTTTCAATGTGGGCAAAATGCCTGCATTCTCCAGACTCACACTCAAACACTTGGAGTGTTTTGGCTGGCTTGAAAAGAAAACAATAACACATTCTTTCTTCTCATTTGAACTATTTAGTATAATCATGATGCTTTAATTTCTGATTTTCTACTTTATTGCTCTTCAAAACAATTTGATGTGTTGATTAACTCAGTGATGAATTCCTAGGTATAAGATCCCTATAACCAAAGTTCTTCCATTCCCGGGGTACACATACTGAAGGAACTGGAATATGCACTTGACCAGTTAGGGATATTCCTCCTTACACGGAATTTGAATTTAGTCTTCTTTAACACAGGGTAGATCTGAGGATTTTAAGGCATTACATATCTTCAAGTACTAACAGATGAACACCACCAAATACACCTGCCTTGGTAGGTTTAGGTAAAAATTTCATAACTAGAGTTTTCTTTTTCTGGAAGAATTAACCCTCTGGATAAGGGGAAATTGCAATCTCTGTGGCCTATTTTCTCCTTTGCTGAGTGCTGGCAGAGACTAAAACAGCATCAGCAACCAATGGATACAGTGATGGTTATGGATTTTCTAAAGAACTTTCATAAAATGTTTTGTTTCCTTACACATAATATGTTTGTATTAATTTGCATGTGGATGTATAAGTGTTTTGTTCAAGCCTGGATATAGCAAACTTAGTAAAATTATATCCTGAACAAGAACTTCCCGTGAACATCAGAAATTCACATCTGATTTCTGTTTCTGCCTTTATGCATACTTACATAATGATCATATACACGGCTATGATTCTGCTTTACCTGTGCTTCTTAATATATTCTTTCCAGCCTCCGTCTGACAAACTCTTTCTAGGTAAATAACAGTTCGTTATATTTAAGGTTCCTCTAGGATATTCTTAATGCCGTTGAATTGGAGGAATGTTTCTGGGTTTCAGTTATGTATCCAAAACCACATTCCTGAAAGAAATCATACTTTTCAGAGTAGCAGACAAACAGGTAGAGCAAGAAACAGTGCCAAACACACAGCAGGAAGTATCAGGTAAGCTCACTCTTACGTTACAGCTTGTTTCAGAGAAAACACCAAGAATTACAATTTTCAAGAAGTTCTTGATTAAATCATTATAGTCTAGGCCAACTTTCTCAAATCCTTTTTCTTTCACTTTTCTATCAAGAGAATTGTAAGCCCCCACATGGGGTCATTCAGTAAAACCCTTATATTATAACACTTTTTAAAGAATTATGAACTTTTCATGTCTGCTTGCAATGATGGAGAAAAAAATTTGTTCCTGTATCTTTTCTGTTAGTTTTTAACTACTGGGACATGTGTATGTGTATGTGTATGTATGTGGGCTCCTATTCTTTTTCATATCATTCAGTTATACTTTTACATTTCTAAATTAAAAATTGCCCCTATTTTTTATTTCTTTACTGTTTCTTTTGTGGACATGGCACAAGGAGCATCCTACTAATTAAAGAAAGACTTCCTGCAGAGATATCTTTACTGTTTTTATTCTACTGTCTAAATTCTGAGATTTGTAGTTAGTTATTTCAAGTTGAAAAAACAAGCTAAACAAACCTTAAGAAATCAGAGATACAATTATCTCAGGGTACTAGCAAAATAGTATGGGAGTGTCTCCCTACAGTCTCTCAGTTCAAAGATCACTCTAAGGAATTAACGAGTATTATTTCCATAACCAGAAATCTTCTGATAGGAGATTCCTGATCTAGGTCAAAGCACACAGATTACTTATTAAATTCCACCAGCATCTGCCAATGTATGCAGAGACACTTTGAAGTTTGTCAGAGTAGTCTTGCAATAATTTAATATTTTACCTTTGTTCAAAATGCAGAATTTTCAGTAGCTTAGTTGAAAAGTGAGGCATATTTCACATTAATGTATTTCACTCTGTGGATTCCTTTACTGTGTTTTTCAAGACCATTCATGTAAGTAGTGAAAGAATGTACAATGGTCTATGATTCCCTTATGGGGTTGGTCATCTTTGGCACAAATATTTTCCTGTTCCTTCCACAAATTATTCTGGTGTACCCAAAGGATGTTCACATCCACGTGGAGCTATATTCATTTTCCCTTGATCCCAAGTGCCAGATTGCACGCCTGGGAGAAATTACTGTTTTGCTGAACTGTTCATATTACTCAGTAACTGTTGGACAGTTAGACTAAAAGGATGGCAAATGAAGAAAGTTTGATTAAATTTCAGAGTTGGTCAATCTAAGAAGCAGATTTTTCCTGAATGATAGTTTTCTGGATGTGTTCACTCTGAGACCCATCATTCTGGAAATATGTTGTACACAGGGTCTCATACCTTGAAATTTTATGATACTTTCTGTGAAATAGTAAGGCCACTTCTTGCTCTGCAATGGTATCTTTGATATTGGGGAATGTTGTGTGTTATACTTCTGGGATTTTTTTCTAGACTCAGTTTCCTCAGTCTAGATGAGCCAAGGGAACTATGTTCAGTTGCGGAATAGTTTTATGTTTGGCAACTACAACACAAACCAACCAGGGCAGAGAGGAGATTTTAGTGTTACATGACTAGGATATACCCTGAAGGGTTACCATTATAATAATGAGAACCTGATATCATATTCCTGGACTAAATATTTGGGGTAATAAGTTGCTTATTCTTGTTGGGGCTGAAAATTTGTAAAAGTTCTGAAAGTAGTATCTTAAGCCATATTCCAAACAAAAATAAAGACAGGATTTGCTGAGATTCTCATACGTTTCGTTCAATTCTGAACACAGCACTTCAGGAAAGACACTGTCAAACAAAAGAGGCCTCAGGAGAGAGATGAAAATTATTAAACATCCAAAGATTATGTCCTTTGGTAAAGAAACGTAAAAGCTGAAGTTTTAGGCTTAAAGAAGAGAAGACTGATATGAAACATAACATTCTTCAAGTAAAAGATACCTTTGCAAAGAATAGGAAATAGTCTCTTCTCTTTGGGAGGAATGAGAAATAATGTGTGCGTAGTACGGTGAGAAACTTCAGTTAGATATTAGAAATAAAAGTTTAGTGATAATGCTGTGAAACTCCAGCAAGAGCCTGTCTAAGCAGGCTGCAGTTTCTCTGCCAGCTGGGGATTTAGTGGCTGATCTGCATGTCTCCCTTCCCTACTTTTCTGTGATTCTCACTATGTGGTTTTCCTGGTTCTCAATGCTTCCCCTCCTGTAAGACCAGAGTTAATGAGACCCAGCTCTCTCCATGAGAGGGTCAGCTCTGGTTTTCACTTTCATGAGGGAGAAAGAGGGGATTTTTTGCTGTTTTCAGCCCCAGCCTATGCAACCACTCAGTACAGGAACCGCAGAGCTGCCTCTGGAGCACCATAGTTACCTTCTCTCACAAAAAGGATTTGTTCTGCCCTGGTAACCTAAAACAGGGACCAAAATTCTGTTCTGTTGTGGAAAGCCTATGCACACACCCACACACATGCCAGGGTTGCTGCCTTTTCATGCTTGATGGTGAGTACCACACAATGAGCACATCAGTGGCCAGGGACAGACAAGAACAATGACTTTCTTCCTTGATGGAAAAAACTGCTAGAAGAGTGCTTCCAAAAGCCCAAAGCATACACATTAAGCTCCCAGAAAAAGAAAGCTTTAGTTTTTCCTGGCTTTATGAGCATTTTTCAGTCAAGTCAGGGTCATGATTTTGTCAAAGATCACCTGCTTGCACGCTATGATTATCTTGTCACATACCTCTACAGATGTGAATATACCTCCAGGTGTGTATTATTCAACAAGTGAAGAAAATGCATTTGTCAACTAGGCAGAAAAATTGGGACATGCAGCTTATGACTGCCAAGGAAAATAAGGACAGATATTCTGTAACTGCCTTCAGACTCCACAGGAGGCTTAGTCTGAGCCCATTGAATGAAGTTATAATGTTGAATAATGTGGTTTCTCTTGTTCTAAGTGATCAGGCCACTCTGAAGTTTTCTAGCCACCAGAGCAAAGGGAGAGCCATTATGGAAAGGTATGGATGCAGTTCAATTCTTAAAATTCAATCATCCATGTCTCAACTACAATAATTAAAGTAGCACTGGCACTAGTCAGTATAATAATTTTAGAAAGCTTCTGACAGTGCTCTTCTAGCTGTGACAGAAATACAGTAATCAAGAACAGGGCTGTCAGAAGTTAGTGCAATCTTTTATTCCTTCATTTTACTTATTTAGTACTGATATAGTGTAGAGGAGGAGTCCTTGGATCCTCGCCTTCAGACATAATTCTTTATCTACCCACAAATTAGTTCATTCTTTTAAAAACAAGTCTCCTCATTGCCTCAACTCCATCCACATTTTTCCCCTTAAACAGAGACCAATGTTTCATGATAGCCTGTATGCTTTATTTGGAATATCGAATTCTCTGCTCAAATGCTGCCATTGTGCTGATAGATAATAAGTGAAAGACTACATAATTAAAAAAAGGTCAGAAGGGTCCTCTGAAACTCACCTGGTCCAAACCCCCTCTAAGTGTGACAATCACTGATACCAAATCACATAACCCACAGATTTGTGAAGACTTGAAAAACTGAAGCCTAAAAAGGTGGAAGGCCCTGTAGGAGGGTGCTACTACAGCTTGTACAGTGTCTGTGTTCATTCACTGGGAATGGTTCACTGAGGTGTAGCAATGGTAAGGAGACAAAAGCCTTTGGACACTGTTCCAGACACACACATTTCTATGCTCTAGTCCTTGTAATACAACATAAGGGTATTTGACGACATCTGAGGTAAACAATCTCTTTGCTTATCTTTTGCAATACAGAATGAATGACAGTTTCCATACCTGTATGTTTATGATTGCTTTGACAAAACCCCAGAGCAACATGGATCATTTAACACAAATCTGACGTGAACAACAAAGTGTATTTAGCAAAACTAAAAAATAGCTGTCTTTTTGTCTGTTCCACAGTAAAGTTTTCACCCAAACAATTGCTCCAAATTAAGAGCTAAGGCCTCATGAGGAGTCACAGCTGATGTTTCACTGCTAGTACAAGTGTTAGCTGTGAAAATAGAATACTGGGGTAGGGAGTGAAATCAAAGATGTAGCTATCACCTACAGAGTCTGGAAATTGCTATCAGGAAATTTTCCCTGACACTCAGAATAAGTTATCCCATCAAAAAGGGATCAGTGCATACTCACTAAATTCAGGCAAGTTCAGGAAGGAATTGTGCCTAATGAATCATAAAATAGTTTGGGTTGGAAGGGATCTTTAAAATCATCATGTCCAGCCCTCATGCAATCAGTGAGGACATGTTCAACTACGTAAGACTGGTCAAAACCTTATCAAATTAAGTCTTTCTGATAACCCTCATACACAAGGAAAGCAAGGCACTCATATGATCTCTGATAACAGTTGTACAGCCTTGGCTCCCAACCACCTCCACCTGTCCCCATATAAGAGGACAGGTTTTTTCTAGAGACACCTCCTCAGAAGGTCCCTGCAATTTTCTTAGGATCAGCACATTCATTATGTCTGTTTCAGAGGCAGGAGGGTATCTGCATATCTGACTCTCCTGGGACCCTTTCCGTAACCTCTTGCTGTACACCTGAGAACAAACTGATAGGTTAAATAAAATTGTGTTTACATTGTGCAATGCCAGCACTTACAGTCATCTATGCTGACTGATTTTCATATTGTGTCTTGATTCCTTTCTTCTGCTTTGTAGTAAGAGTAAATTTACCACCAGCTTTCTGATAGTACCTCAGTAGCATGACATAGAATATAGCCATTGTGCAACCCATTCTCAGATTCCACTATACAGATTTTTACATTTACTCAGATTTTTGATAACTTGGAAGGAGATTTGTATGAAGTTATTTGTCTTAACTACATCCTGCCAAGAGTGATATGATTTTATAACATTAAGCAGTGCTTGACCAGCACTGAAAATGTACACTAACAGCTCAGGCCTGTCAGCACTTACCATACAAGCAAACCCTTCCTGCTGGCTTGTGCTAAGCAGCCCAGGTCATCCTTTGTCACAGTTTGCTGCAACAGTGAGCCTACCCCTGCCTATGGAATGTCCCTTCACTAGTCTGCAGCTGATGTTTGTGATTAAGTTGGCCTTTCCTCATCAGTCCTTTGCCTGATTCTGGGAAGAGTGAGTCACTGTGACATAGTGTGGCTGCCTAAGTCAGCTGCAGTCTAACAGGGAGACTTCTTTGGACCATACACTGCACGTCTAAGGACTGGATTACCAGGAAGATAATTACGAAGACTCACAAGGAATTGTGCTATATGCACTGCCACATCCCCACTGGAGATATGGAGAGGGACTTCTGTGCAGGAAGAAAGCTGGTATTTCTTGAAGCACTAGGCCAGCTGTCCACAGGCAGTGCTCCTGATGGAATCTGACAATGGCATGAAGAGGGAACTTTCTGAGGAGAAATAGAGAGGCTCTGGGAAGGCCAATCTTAAGGAAAAGGCAGACTAATCTATTTTGGGCTATCATCTCAAACCTGCCCTAGAAGCCAGAATATTTTAGGAATAAGGGACTGCAAGAATCCCTTCAAAGAAGTGCAGATAATGCTTCCTGTTCCTATCAACAAAAGTTTCACAAAAGTATTATTTTTTTCTCTGCCACACAAAAGGCTCCAGCCATTGCAGAAGACTGGAAAAGATATGCAAGTGCTGTGTAGTCTAATACATAAGCAACAAGTAATTGGGGAAGCAGAAAGTTTATGATTTTGTTTAAAGGTTATATTTCAACACCAATAACTGAGTATCTCATAATAAAACAGAATAGCCTGGGCTTTTGCCCACAACTTGCAAGAAAGCATTCAAGAGACTTGTCTTCAAGAATTGCTGGTTCTTTCTTCCTGTATCTTATTTTTCATACATTTTTGTAAAAGTAACAACATACTATAAGAAGGTACAGAATTAGCCCTCCAGACACATCTCCTAGTTGGAGAGATCAAAGGATGGCCTTCCAAAGCTCTAATATTTTCCCACCTAAAGCAACACTTAAGGATTCTTTGGAAGTCTGTCATTTCTACTCTGAAGCTCACAACAAAATCTGTAGGATTGGAAAATAAGTCTGCACTAATGCTGCTGAGAAGCATTCTGAACTCAGGGTGCACGCTGTGGTCTGGTATACACTGCCCAGTATGAGTTCCACCAGTACTTGTAGCTGCCAACATCAAGCACTGTTATAAAGGACTTAGGGGCCTCTGCAAGAAGAGATCCCATTTTGCCTCATTTTTCTACTTGATATCACTACTGCAAGCATGCATGGATACCCAGATAGTCCTACTACCATATGTACTCTTGGTAAAGGTGCCTTAGTGTGCTTTTTTCACAGGAAGTACTCTAAGTTTCCCCACCAGAAATCTCAGCAAAAATTGAAGAGTTATTGCCAGAGGTACTCCTAAAGGAAGAAAAATGCTTATTGTGGCGTCAAGACTAGAAGGTGACTGTTTGGATGCCACAGAGCATGATAGCATTCTAATCACTGCATCTGATATTAAGCCCAGTCTCTATATTATCCTAATTTGAAGGAATATAGCTAATAGAAACAAACCAAAGTGGAGAATCTGAGCAATCATCAGATATATAAAAGCCTACATTCTTGGGAAGCTCTGGAACAATAAAGGTAAATCAGGCTACACGTTGTTGATTTTAATCCCTGCCCTCTCTTTAAGATTACCTCCTTAAGACACCTAAAAGGTTTTCAACCAGAAAAAAGTTACAGGAAGTTTGATCAAGATTTCAGACTCTCTTTGTAGGGATTTGGCTGAATATTGATTTAGGAAGGCAGATGAAAAATGCAGAAACAATGAGAGGAGGAACTGCACTAAACATAGGCCCTCCACACTTCAGGGAAAATCCTAAAGTAGTAAAACACTGGAAGTGCCTACTGAAAAAGTATTAGCTGTGGAAAGTTACCTGAGAGTCTTCCTGTACTCAGGAATGTAATACTAGTGTCTCTACTCACAAAACTAGGCAGTCTTCATATGTAGATCTTCTGCCAGGTTTTCTTCCTCCTATGTGACTATTAACTCTGGTATCTACCTGCAGATAAAAAGTGAGAATTTCAGGCATCTTGCTCTTCTGAATGTGATGCATGTTCCGGTTTTTGGTTTCTCCTGGTCTAGCTATTCCATAAAATCCCATATTATGTGTAATAAAGAATACAGATACATAATTTTTAAATGTTTTGGACTGTAAATAAAACATTTAAACTGGTGGACAAAGATGAGTAAGAACTGGCTAATGTATGGTGACTATTGTGTGTTTTTTGGATCACTCAGAGCTCAGCACTCTATTTTCAGAAGAGTGAATCAGAAAAGCCGTTGTTACACTCTAAATAGGCCTTTGTTTTGCTGATCACTATTATCAGACAGTCATTTCACCGTGGTTTTCTAGAAATAACCTGAGCTGGATCTTCTGGTATAAGACTGACTAAGGATAGAGATTTTTTTTCAGACACTAAAGTGTTAAATTTAACGCTTTCCTGATTAATCTAGGAAATATTGGCTACTTTTGGAGGAAGAAAACAAGAAATTCCTTGTTAACAGAAAGAAGAGAAGAATATTGGGTAAAGCAATCTATGTGTAGTGTTTTGGGAACCACCAGTAACCCATCAGTTAAAAATGAAGTAGGAAAACAAAATCTACATCTTTAAAATACGGTAAAAGGACTAATTTTACAAATCAAGGCTTTTAATCTAAGATGGGCCAAAAGAGAGCTAAGGTAAGGTAGGGAGTTAAGAGACAGATACACTACCAACACAGGCTTGAGCTCTACTATGCTCTAGTGCAGCCTCACCTGCAGTCCTGTGTGCAGTTTTGGGCACCACAATATAAGAAGGATATTAAACTGTTAGGGAGCATCCAAAGGAGAGCAATGAAGATGGTGAAGGGCCTGGAGGGGAAGCTGTATGAGAAGTGGCTGAGGTCACTTGGTCTGTTCAGCCTGGTGGAGACTGAGGGGAGACCTCATTGCAGTCTGCAACTTTCCTCTTGAGGGGAAGAGGAGGGGCAGACACTGATCTCTTCCCTCTGGTGACCAGTGACAGGACCCAAGGGAATGGCCTGAAGCTGAGTCAGGGGAAGTTTTGGCTGGCTATTAGGTAAAGGTTTTTCACCCAGAGGGTGGCTGGGCACTGGAACAGGCTCCCCAGAGAACCAAGGCACCAAGCCTGACAGAGCTCAAGACGTGTTTGGACAATACACTTGAGCACATGGTATGACTCTTGGGGATGACCCTGTTCAGGACGAGGAGTTGGACTTGATGATCCTTATGGGTCCCTTCCAAATTGGCATATTCTGTGATTCTGTGGTTTTACCTTCCACAGCCAGAATTGAGAGCACGAGGAAGCTGGGGGTTCTGGTACTACAAAACACAACCACGAGGTAAAGGTGTGACCTGACTGGCATAGAAAGAGAGTCACATTAAATGCACTACTCACCTGCTTGCATGTTGGTCACAGCACAGCTTTGCACTAGTGACTAGAGACTAAAGCCACAGCCCTTCCTCGGGCCAGGATTCCTCAAATGAAGACTGCATGCATGGAGAATCTCCTGCATCCAAGATGGAGAGCAGGATGGCGGCTACTCCTGCAGGGCTGGGCCCAAAGGGTCCCCAGGGTGGCAGGGCCTGTCCCACTGACAGAGAGGACAGCTGGGTCCGATTGGCAGGACCAGACTCATGGTCCTGGGCCTGGGCTGGCTAAAAAGCCAACGCACAGGGCTGGGCTCAGCTCCATCATGGCCACGGGGACAGCCCATGCCGGGGCATCAGCCCAAACACGGGTGGAGGCCCAGAGCAAGGTGTTCCACAGGCATGGCTGAGCTGGAGGCCAGCACCCGCCAGGGCAGGCAGAGGCTGAGGGCCCTGGGCTGGGCTTACAGCAAGCCCCTGGGCCTGTGGCTGTGGGGAGGCTCTGGCTAAGGCAGGTCCGAGTTTGGTGGCACCCTCAGAGCTGGCACTGCTGGTCTGGGGGGCCCTAAAGGTGGCATTGGTGCTTATGGCAAGTGTAAGTCTGGGCCCCCTGACAGCCTTACAAAATACCAGTGCTAAGATTCTCTTATTTCTACTTTTTATACTCCTTTCTCTTTTACAATCCTCTTTTGCATTGTTTTCATTTGTTTGCTGCACTTTGTGAAAAGCATTTTTTAGTAAAGTTGCTTAAATTCACTCCTTTGATTGAGCTGGTTGGTCCTCAGGAGGATTTCACTCACCTCTGGGAGCCACAGCTTCCCTAACTCTATGGCTGAAAATAATCCTTGGGCTATTTTCTCCCCCACACTCATGTTGGAGACAAACCACTCGTCCCCTCTAAGCCCTGGTGAACACCAGCTGCCTGGGGCTGCAGCAGTCTCCACAATGTACTCCATGCAAGTTCCCCCTGTCCTGGTAGTGTTGCAGCCATGATTGCACGGATGAGGCTTACAGGGCTTTGGCTTCCCATGGAACGCCCATGAGTCCTTGTTCTCTTGTATGCATGTAGTTAATAATTTTTGAGAAGTAACATTCTCACAAAATTTCATATCTGCTTTTGGAACTTTAATCTCATTTGCTGCAGAAAGTAAGATAAATAGTGAATGGAAATAATCAAACTGCTGAGCCATAACTGCATATTATATTTACATTCAGCTTCTAGCAGACCCTCAGCCCTCTGAAATGTTCAGTTCGCAATTCAAGTTCAAAATCTTTATTTTTTGTTCCTTGTCTTGTTTGTTCAGTGCCTCACTCCCACTATTCTGCTGAAAAATGGGTGAGTAACTAAGCCAGAAATAACTCATGCACCAAGCTGTTACAATTAATCCACCAGTTAAAGTCTAATTTTAAACTCTAGTTTTCTTGATTTATTTTCTATATAAAACGTTGCACTTTTTAATCTATCACACCAAAACTTCTGCTCTGAATCGAAAACTTACAAGAAGGGTGTATTTTTAACTCAGTTACAAGACTGTAGGGGGTAAACATGGAGCTTGGGACAGAACAAAGAATTGACAGAAATCAGGTACATCTTGAACTTCCACACATCAACAGCTGATCTGAGTTGGTCATGCCACTTTCAGAAAGGAAAAATTATCTTTACAACCCTCTCTTCCATAAGGAAAAAAGATTACACAACACATTTTTAAATGTCATTTCATGATTTCCAAAACAGCTTCTAACATTTGCTCTCTACAGTGATTGGCTCACTCCTGTTCCTCAAAGATGTCAAATTTTAACAGCCTGTCCTGTATTTTAACTTAGAAACTCCTATTTCTCTTTTTCTCCCTCCATCACCTTTTTATGCAATAATTCAAATGTTCACCATTGATTTGATATACCTAAAGCTGTTCAATAATAATTTTGCTCCTATCTGATGAAAATTTAGAAAAGCCTCTAGTCTTTCCAACTTGTTTGCCACTGTCTCGAGTCTGCTTTTTTCTAGAACATTTCAGTTTTATTTTTTGCTTGTGTGAGTAATAGATCACAATATTCATATTTTGAATATTGACCATTATATTGTAAAGAAGTTCTCAAATTTTTATTGAAAACTACCTGATTTAAAATATTTTTAGTTATGTCAATTAAGAGTTTGGGCTTAACTCTCTAGTTTTAAAATGTCTGTACTTTTTCTTTCATGGGAATATTGGATTGTGGATACTCTACACTCTATAGAAAATGGGTACAGTTTTATCCTTCTGCAAAACACTTGAACTTACAGTAACTACTTTGGGTACTATTTATAAGCAATTGTCACATTTAGCATGGCATCACAAGCATATGAGATATTACTTATAGCTTTTTTTAAAATTACATTAGGTATTTAGTGCATTGATTGAACTGTTTCTGTGAATTAAGAAAATAATCCAAACTTGAAGAGAATTTCAAGCACGTGCAAGAAAATCGAGATAATTTTTCAGCTGCAGATATAAAATTTCTGCAGTTATCTTTGCAAACTTCTGTTGGGTATTTCTGAGTTTTTTCACATTTCCCATTCTTTGATGTATTTCTAAATCTACATTCCTTTGAGGCTAACAGTATACAATTTTAGCCATTTTTAGATTGCATTAGTCTCTGGAGCTAAACCTAAGCAAAGTTTTACACCCTCATTTTCCATAATTACTACAGAATTAAGCAATTTAATAGACATTTCTTTGCTGTTCTATTTATCAAATTCCTCTCTACATTTCTGCTGAAGCACTAAAGAAATATTTGTAGGTGTGTTGTAGGGTTTTGGCAGTACAGCTATATCTTGTATTACAACAATTTCCTTCTCACACATTTTAAAACATTTCTACATTGATCATCCTGTCTGTGAGTATATGTCTACTGAATGTACACATTCTCCTAACAAGCCCTGGCACATTTACAAGCATGGAATAAATATTTTCTTTTCTAAAACAATTGAAAGCTATTTATGTCCAAGATTTTATTTTATCTTTACACCTGAATTATTTATGCCTGGGAAATTATTTCTGTGCAATATATTGAATCATGTTTAACAAGAATACATTTTCTCATTTTTTTTCTTAATATACATTAATACCTCACTGCCTGATAAATGTGTATTAACATTTTAGCCTATAGGCAGATGTTCCAGTCTCTTGACATAGTTCCTCCTTTAATGTTTTCAAAATAATTATTTTGTGTTGCACAAAATCCATTTACTAGCTTTCTTGGTAAGCATTTTCAGTCCTTGTGTTTGGGCTTTGTGAAATAGTTTTGCTTATGACAGTTGTACTGTCACTTTAGAAATGCTGGGTGTCACTTCAGCCTCTGTTGCTTCCTTGTGCAGTTCTGTGTGCTGCTCTCTGTCAGCGTGTGCTGACTGTCTTTTGCAGACGCCTCCTTGGATCTTTTAACCTTCCTGCTCCTGTGCTTGTTTGCATTGCTGCTGTTTCAGGTGTTTACTTAGTATCATCCAGGATAGTATGATACTTAGAGCCTTATTGGTTTTATTTTCTTCCTGGTACGTTTGATTGTTGTTTACTAACTATAAATTGGGCAATTGTAACTACATTTTCCTCGGTTGCAAGATGGCCTTGGACCAGACAGCCTTTCCCCAACATCTTTTATTCATTTTTATTGTAAGGACTTTATTTATTCCATTCTGGAAATTCTGTGTTCTTTGGTACCTAATTGACTTTTCTTAACCTACCTTGTATTTTTGACAGATATCTAGCCTCTGAATTAGCAACCTTTTTTAACAGTTTCTTTACTTCCCTTCCTCATGGTGCTCAGGGTTAAACATGACTCATGCACAGGCACCTCCAATTTGCCTGCCACATTTCTGCAGAGCTTCAGGCACCTGGGGCCTTTGGTCTCCTTGTCTCATATACACAAGCTCTTTTGCAGCTTCTTCACACACTCTTTTTCCTACCCTGCTCTTGGCATAACTGCCTGTGTTTGGCTGCTAGTGAAGATGATGTTCCTCGTAGCAAGGGGCACTCTTCCACAGTAGCTAGAATGAAGTCAGTTGGTGACTTAGAATCCAGAGAAGACCTTAATAAAACACCATCAGCTTTCCCAGCTGGGCACTCCTGTGTCTCTGTGCCTCTTTTCCCAAGGTTTCCTCTTGGCAGGGCAGGCTGGAGGGCCTGGCAGCGGTGCAATGGTGGCAGGGCGATGAAGTAACTGTGTGAGCACAGTATGTGCTCCCTGAATAGACAAAGCACTTTCCTCTGCAGGGTTGCAAGATGAGCAGCATTCACCAGCACCATGTTTGTCCAGTGTAAACAAAGGCTAAGGTATTGCAGATCAAAACATTAACAAATGAGGTTGTAGCATTTTAATGCTGAGATTTCAGATTCTCTTGAGTGGAATGTAAATCTTTCTGTAGTATCATTTTCCTCCATTCTGCACCAAATGTTTAATTCTGTTATCATGAGCCTGGACAATTGACTTCTTTTAATTGAAAAGGATGGATTTCTGTAGAGGACAGTCATCGTTTTCTTCATTCCTCAGTTTTCTGTGAAAGTCACATCCTGTGTGTCAGAACTATTCAGTCCTAACCCTAATGCACTTAATGTCTTCATTTAGGCCATGAAGTAATGCTGAAAGCACATTCACATATGGAGAGAGAGGAAAATATATGATGAAACAGCCATTGTGGTATAACCATTGTTTGACCACTTGAGAACTATATGACCTTTGAGTTTACTGAGAAACATGAATAAACATGTGAACACAGTAAGCCATTTCTCTTCTCTGAAAGCTTATTGTGTGTTCAGGTTTTTGGAAGAGACTTTTGTAACATTTGTTTTTATCAAAGATAAAGGACAATTCCTCCTAGCTACCTTTACTCAGCTCCAGTGCACACATTGTGAAGTTTTTCCTGTAGAGCATTAAAAGAAAGAGCAACTCCAGTGAGCATAAATATTTGAGGACAGATTGGAATTTTTTGTCCCTATCATACATTCTTAAAATAAGCCTGACATGGGTTTGTTCATGTTTTTCCAGGAGGCACAAGGAATTCTGCAGAATTAATCTAGATGGAACAGAAAGTTATGTGCATTATGATGGGAAAAGAGAGTTATCAGCAGTCCTGTGAGGACATGATGGGCACAATTACAAGCAAAGGACCCAGGATGATGTGTATGAAGGGGGACACAAAATCAGCAAAATGGGCTTAAGCAAGGTCACCTTAATTGCAAGCAAGGAGTGCCTATGGTGATGGGAAAACCCAGCAGGACACGCAGCAAGCACTCCCCTTGGGAGTGCCTGCACACTCATGCGTGCAGCATGGGGAATAACCATGAGGAGCTAGAGATCTGCCTGCCATCACAGGCCATGATCTTTTGGGGATCACAGAGACATGGTGGAGTGGCTGTCGTGTCTGGAGTGCTCCAACAGAGGGATGTAAGCTCTTAGGAAGGCTTAGAAGATGAGGAGAAGGAGTTGCCCTTTGTGACAGACCAGCTTGTGTGCACGGAGCTTTGCCTGGGGATGGATGATGAGCCAACAGAGAGCCTAGGATGTACTCCATAGTCCTGGGCAAGGAATCAGGAAAAAAGCATCATTAAATGTTTTAGGGAGCACTGGAAGAGGTTGTCAAAGAGAGGTTGTGGAATCTCCATATCAAAAAATAAGATATTAAAAAGCCACCTGAACGAGCTTAAGCATGGGGGTTGGAATTTCTTCCAGCCTCAACCATTTTATGATTTTGTGGTTATACAAAGACTGAAGACAAGCATTGACTGGCTAATCCAAAAAGAGTCTTGGCTCTGGCGTAACAAAACATTCAAAAATAGGTAAATTACAAATTCTGTTGGTATGAGTCCTTTCAAACTGCCACTCTACAAAGTCTGGAGATACAATGGGCAAGGAACTGCTTTTCTTCATTATAGGAGCAAACTCTGAGCTCTAATCATAACACCTTCATGATGACTTAACTGTTTTATAATGTTAACAAAAATATTAAAGCCCTACTGAAAAATAGCACCTGGAGTTTGAATGGACAGCACTGTCTTCCAAGGCCACAGAATACAACACTTACTGCATTGGACAATGCCCTCTGCCCACACAAAGATGCCTATCCAAGATGCTGGAAGTGAGCACAAACACAAAAGAAGTAATGTTTTGAGACAGAAGTTTTCATTCAAGTCCTATGATTAATGCAAGGAAGTACTGGAATGAATACTTTTAGTAAGAGCAATAAAACAACTCATACATTGGAGTCACATAAAATACATTCACACGAGATATTAGCTTTCTTGATTCAGATGAAAAATACCTCAGTAAAAATTCTTGAGTGTTGAAAAGAGTAAAGGGATCAAGTCATTGTACCCTTTCTGTGATACAGATCTGACACTTTTTACAAGAGTTCCTCTGTGGGCTTGGTTGTACCGGTAAAATGTTAGCAACACTGGAAATATTTGTTTGCTTCAAACTGGATTGTCACTAGCAGACAAGAGATCAGTATCTTCAAAATTAACCCATATGTTCATTACCTATTGGAGTGGTATTTGAAAAATGGACTCATCTGGTTTACACTACCAGTTCTTCTTCATCATAAGATCTAGAGATTATTGTGTTCCCTTTAAAAACATCCTGAGATTTGGGGAAAAAAGAAAACATTTTAATCAGTTAATCTCTGTACTTATTTACTCCTAACAGAACGTGTGCTGCACATAATTTTAAAGTGGGAAAATGTGTGATATGGAGAGGGGACATAAAAGCCATATAGGAACAAAAAGAAAAAAAGAAAATACTTATTTATCCCATTTTTCATCAAAAAATTAAATTTTCAAACATCTTTACAAAAATCTCAGGTTTGAAGAAAGGAAGGGGAAGATATGTGGAATGTAATACAATTACTATCTTTATGGTAGATAAGAAAATGAATATTCTGAAAACCCGGTGTATGGATATAAAGTTTTCATCTGGAACACTTAAGTAGCATTAAGACTTACAGTTTAGTTTCATTTTCAAACACATTAAAACAATAGTAAAACTAAAAAATAGCGCTCGTGAACATTTGGGGAGGCCAGTCCTGTTTAATATTTTTATCAATGACTAGAATGAGGGGATCGTGTGCCCCCTCAGCCCCTTTGCAGGCAATACCAAGTTGTGTGGGAATGTTGATCTGCTGCAGCTGGAAGGCTCTGCACAGGGATCTGGACAGGCAGGATCATGGGCTGAGGCCAATCATATGAGGTTAAACAAGGCAAAATGCTAGGTCCTGCACTTGGGTCACAACAACTCCATGAGGCACTACAGGCTGGGGGAAGGGGGCTGGAAGGATGCTCAACAGAAAAGGACCTGGGGTTGCTGGTCAACAGTGACTGAACATGATCCAGAGTGTGTGTCCAGGTAGCCAAGAAGACCAATGGCATCCTGGCCTGTATCAGCAATAGTGTGCCCAGCAGGACCAGGGCAGTGATTGTCCCCCTGTACTCAGCATTGGTGAGGCCACACCTCAAATCCTGTGCCCAGTTTTGGGCCCCTCACTGCAAGAAGGACATTGAGGTTCTGGAGCGCATCCAGAGAAGGGCAATGGAGCTCAGGAAGGGTCTAGAGAGTAAGTCCTATGAGGAGTGGCTGAGGAAGCTGGGAGTGTTTAGCCTGGAGTAAAGGAGGATCAGGTGTGACCTTATTACTCTCTACAACTTCCTGAAAGGAGATAACAAGTGATAGAAGAGTGGAAATGGTCTCTAGTTGTGCTGGGGAGATCAGGCTAGTAGTANTCACTGCAAGAAGGACATTGAGGTTCTGGAGCGCATCCAGAGAAGGGCAATGGAGCTCAGGAAGGGTCTAGAGAGTAAGTCCTATGAGGAGTGGCTGAGGAAGCTGGGAGTGTTTAGCCTGGAGTAAAGGAGGATCAGGTGTGACCTTATTACTCTCTACAACTTCCTGAAAGGAGATAACAAGTGATAGAAGAGTGGAAATGGTCTCTAGTTGTGCTGGGGAGATCAGGCTAGTAGTAGAAGTTTCTTCACTGAAAGGGTGGTCAGCATTGGAACACTTGGGAAGTGGTGAAATCACCATTCCTGGAAACAGTCAAAAAACATGTGGATGTGGCATTTAGGGACAGGGTTTAGTGGTGAATATGTCACTGCTGGGTTGACAGTTGTACTCCATCTTAGAGCTCTTTTCCAAACAGTGATTCTGTGATTTTCTTACCCTGCTGAATTTGCATACAACTGAACTGCTTTAAGTTGTCAGTGATGAGCAACAGCAATTCCGTATTCTCTCCTCTGAGATGAACCTCTTAAACTCCACAGAGCATGCCTATGGTATATTTGGCATCTTGTCCCAAGGCCCTCTCATGCTGTAGTGAATGTTAGAGTGATCACAGAAGGGGAGCTTCTAGCAAACAGTCAAACACTTGAGCTGGCAAAACTGCTTTCTTTCAGCTTTCAGCCCTTTGCATCTAGTTGTGAGGGTGGCTCCATAGGTTCCAAAGGATCGGGAAATACTGATAGATTTGAAAAACTTTCCTGTCTGCTTTACTCACCATGGTTTGTCACAGAGGATTAAATTTTCTGGTTTTCCTCCCATATCTGCTCCTTAAAACTGGTCTGTGTTTTATTTGCTCTGTGTTACCCTTCTTTTCTGCATTTGAGCAACGCACACCTAGCAAAATCTCCTCTTCTGATCTTATCTTAAAGCAGAAAACTAAAGCAAAGGAAAGCTGCACCAGGTATTAACAAACTGAAGTGGCAGCTCAGCAGCAGTTCTTTGCCAACTGGCAGGATGAAAAACCAATTGGCAGTGAGTCTGTAGCCTGGTCCCAACCTGGAACATGATTTCCCTTTTAAAAGCCTGTTAGAAAATTCTGTCAGTGACTTGCAGCCCAAAATAAGACTGCAAGAGCTGGTGCTGCAGTGGCACCTGCCACTAATATGAGCTTCACAACACAATGTGGGGGAAAAACCATCTCTGCTGCTCTTTCCTGCTGGATGTTCATGGTGCACTGCTCAGGGAAGAGCTGGGGGAGAAGGCTGAGCCTGACAAGCTTGGAAGTGAACACAAAAGGAAGGTAGTGTGGCTGGAGGTACCAGGGTGGGCAACTGGACCTCTGTAGAGGAAACAGAAGGATGAATTGAGACCCTTGTGAGCGTTTACACAAAGTGCCTCAAAACTGGAGAAGCAGCAGGGTAAGGAAGCATGGAGGAACTTGTCTGAAAGATATTTAAGTCAACCATAGAGATCAGAGGCAGGAGTCAGTACCTCATTAACAATGAAAGACAATTAGTGGGGTGGGGATAAATAGCAGAGAGCCTTAAAAATGAAGGCATATAGCCAATGTCTGATGTAATTAGAAAAGTATATCTCAGAAAGGGATCAAAAGAGAGAGTGGATTATATATTGTCAACCAAAGAAGACCTTAGGACAAGTACCAAGTAGAGTGATCTTGTCATCAAATTAAGAAAGATGGCAAAGTCATGTGGACAGCACCTGACAGACACTATAGCCATTTCTCCCAGTCTTTTCTCAGGGCAGTACAGTTCAGACAGCTGAATCTGGCAGCAGAGGAGATTGTGAACACACGTACCTGCCAGAGGAATGATGCTTGTTGCCCCACACCAGCAAAAATCCTGCACAGGTTCTGCTTCCACCTCAGCAAGGACCACATGCGAGCAAGCCAGACAGCTGAGATGCATGATGGTTGGGTGTGAACTCTGCTCCTAACACTGCTCATATTGCAGTTTGTTGTCTTGATCCAAATAAAAAGCGGAGGCTTTGAAAAGTGTCACTGACACCTGCTCACCACATACTGTTTCCTCCAGTACCACTCTGAGCTCCTTTTCACTTATTCATTGATTGAAATAAGAAAAAACCCAGTATCTTTAGCAACAAGTCAGCTACTTTTAAAGTCTACAATCACACGCACACTACGCAATTCCTCTGCAAATTTTGGATCCATCAAAGATCATCATAGTTTCTCCTTGATCCTTGTTCCTCCTCCAGTGGTCTCTTGACCAGTGACTCTCAGAGACTTCTATCCATGTCACTTATCTTCCATTAGCTATAAAAAAATGTTGTGTTTTCTCCTACTTTAGTCTTCTCTTGCTTCCAAAAGAGTTTGTGAACAAACAGAAAGAGGCTAGTTCTGTTGATGGTTACGGAGAAAATACAACCATTTAGAAACCACCTCTGGCTCAGGATGTCCCTGAACTGTAGATGTTAAGAAGTTCTCAAAGAACAGTTTCTTTGTTACCTATTTCTTATGTTGGTGTCCTAATCATCCCACACTGGCTGTTGTCTGAGACAGGATAATGGCTCAAAGGGATATTTGATTAGACTCAGCCTGGCAGCTCTGATGGAAGCCCTTCCCTGCCTAGAAGAGAAATGCTGCTTCTCCCTCTAAAGAAGCAATAGAGTATTCTCTGGCAAAACTTCTGACAGTCTGACTGCCTTCTTGTGGGAGCCCTTCTCCACCCAGCATCTTTGTTTCTCCACTGGTTGGGTTTGCAGTATTTATGTTGGGAACCTGTCAGAAAACCTACTGTATTTCTCCCTCACCACACAATTTTATTGTGATACTTTCAGTCTCCTGACAGAAAAGAGAGAAATCAATCTTCTACAGTCTGGTCAGATAAGTAAGAAAGTAAAGCTTATTATAGTTGTATATGTGTCCTGTGCAGGACGTCTTTACTTTTTCAGAGAGATCCTTGCAAGGGATGGTCCAGTGCAGGGCCAGGAGTCAGACTCAATGATCCTCTTGGGTCCCTTCCAACTCAGCATATTCTGTGATTCTGTTTCTGCTGTTTTAAATGAATCCCAAATCAATTTCAAGACCAAAAAGAGACCAGCAAAAATTCTGCAAAACCCCTGTCTCTCCAGCCTGATTACGAACTTCAGGAGTGCTTGTTTAATTCTTAGAAACTGAATGCAGTGTTCACATCTGATGCAAGTTAGCTCTGTAGCCTCAAGGTCTGCTATTGCCTAGAACAAGAAATTTCACCTTAAGTGTTCTATCATGACTAGTAAGTGCTCCTTCTCTTTTTTCTTTATAATGCAAGTACCACTTATTTGAGAAAATTGCATTTTCTCTTAGCTTTGTTCATGTCTGAAGATAAAGTCTGCAGTAAATGAGACAAAAAAGAGCACGCAAACATTTTGACAGGTGTAAGCTGGAGCACCATCTCAGCCTGTTCAGCCAGTGAGCCACTAGCTCCTTCCACAATCAGGCAAGCAAACCACAAAATTTCATTCACATCCAAAGACTGCAGTCTTATTCCTCCCACACCAAGAAAAACTCCTCAGGAAACTCATCTTTTGTTATGCTTGTTCAATGCTAGAGCTAAAAAAGCACCTAGAATTGTAACAATAGCCTGGCTGCTAATCCATTAAGAGGAAATTGGTCAAATCTTGTGGTTCACTTGCAAAAAGCATAATTTTTGAATGTGCTTGCCCAAGTGGATTGTTACCATAGCTCCCTGCCATGGCTGAATGGTGCTTTGCCTCCCTGAACTTGACAAATCAGTTCTTTTTAATACTGACTGACTTTCTACAATACCATGTTGGTTTTTCCACAGGATTAGTTTTCAGTCTCAGTAAAAAGTTAAGAATAGAAGTATGCATAAATATGTATATTGTTTTATAAAGAAACCAAAGGCAACAGTAAACTACAAACACATTTGTTCCAGAACCTAATCAAGTACAGCTATGTTACTACAAGCTTGTGGCACTACGCCAGTGAAGGCATTTGGAGAAGGGTGCTTATGAGATGCTGCTGAGCTGTGGAAATTGTTCAGCATGCTTGGGAGCAACCTTACCTCCCTGCTCCCCTGAGATCAGGGGACTGGAAAGCCAAGAGGCCACAAGCAGAGCCAGGTCCTGCTTCAGAAGCACAGTTCCCAGGTTTGAATGGGCCAGCCTTTGAGACACTGCTTTTCATTCTCTTTGCTACCCAAGCACCGCAGCTCCAGTATCACATCTTTGGAGCTTGAAAAAGGCCATGCCGACAGACCAAGAGCTAGAAATACTTTCATGCAGACTGGACTACTTGCTCTGTGACAGCCCACCCTGCCAGCCCCTCCTCTCAAGGCTGGGGTTCAGATCACATTTGTTGTATTTCTGTCAAACTCCCACTTCAATTCAGCCCTACTTTAACATCTGAAAAGACATCTGTGGTTCTGCTGTGGCCATCTGCTACCATCCCCAAAAAGTCACGCCAAAAATACTCAGGGACTTTGAAGAACAGTGTTAGCTGAGATATACTTATGTTAAGACAGCCCAGCAAATGGGTTATCTTAAAAACTTATAGGAACGAATGCAACTTAGTTTCTACCTCCAAGGGTAAGTTAGCATCATTATTCCCTATGAAAAGGGACTGCAGCAAATAAAACTAATATACTCTATAAATATGCAAGGTGTGATAAAATGAAGAATTTATTCAAGGTGGAAGTTCATGAGCAGGAACAGAGAAAAACAAAGGAGCAATAATCCTTAAGAATTCAAATGCTTTCTAATTTTATAGTAATAACTAATGGTTATTACTATTAACCAGGCATCAACAAACTTGTCATGAGTGATGAGTCACTTTATGGTAGATCACAGTGGATCTCTTTATGCACCAATTTTTTAAGAGAGCAGGACCTGAGGAACTACCCAAGCTGTTTCTGCCCAGTAGCCAAAATCTGAGTGTGTGGCAGTCCACAAAGAACTCTGCCTTCACTTTCAGTAAATAACACAAAATAATCGCCACAGGAACAGTCCTGCCCTGTGACTTTGCAATTCAGGGCACCTGTGAGTGCAAATATTCTTCATGAGGACTTTATCCAGTTCCCACTGCCTCCCACAGAGTCTTCCCTTTCACTGTAGCACTGGCTAAATAGACCATAATATAATATTAGGGATTTTATGTCTTCAGGCTTCTGGGCATTCAACCCTAAAGTGTTTCAAGATACAATTTATAAACATATTTTCCCCCTCCATACTCTTTTCTGCCTCTGGAAGAGCACTAGCTGCTGTGAACAGATTGTGCTAGCTGAAACAGGCAACACAGTGACAGAAAACCCAGGAGTACACTCTGTAATATTAATGTTCTAAAATTAAAAACTCCTCATTGTTAAGCAGTAAAGGGATTTTAGCCTAAAGTGAAGGTTTTTGTTAAAGATCATATAGCCCATGCTATTACAATAGTTCATTCCCACTTTCAGACTTTGATTGCTAAGCTAAATTGCAGAACTCCTCACAGCAAATCTTTTACCAGGAGTAGAGCTAGTAGAGAATTTTACAAAATGCTGAAATGGTACTCAGATTACATTTCATCTCAGGTTTGGCCATCATACTTTGCTATCTTCAACTTCCTGTCTTCGAACATTTGAGAAAATATGGCGGAAGTTTGCAATGGAAATAAAAATCAACAATGAAATTAATAATCAACTAACCCAGACTCAAAATTGAAAAGAACTGCTTTGTCTTTGAAATTCATCTTGTCTTTCTCACATGAAGACAGCATTTATTCAAACATTTAAGTTTACTTCAGTAGGAGAAAACCAGTTTTCCTCCGTAGTCCATTATGATATTTGTAGGGGGAGAGCTTTATTACAGGAAAAATACTTATTCTCAGTTTTTGACAACTGGGAAGTCTTCAAGAGCAAAGCATGAAACAAAAATTTGGTTTTGTCCTTTTAAGTATATATGCTGCATATGATCTGCTTTTTCTAGTCACAGATCAGTTTTTTCCCCCAATCAAGGAAGATTACATTTAACCGACTGTTGAGTGTGCACTTGTGCTAACTGCAGCCAGAAAAAACACATTGTATTAGCACCGTTCTTGGGAGTTGTAATTTGTCATAGTAACCTTCTAAAGCAAATGTGGGATATGAGCAGTAATTTTGCTCTAATTGCCATACCATTAATCAGTACAAAAAAATCAGTTGTTTCTTGAATGAGAAATACCTGGCTCAGGCAGGCAGCAACGGCTTCTCCAGAACTGCCTTATCTGAAAACGGCCACATAACAGCTGCCAAGCCTCCGGTGTCCAAACTGCTTCCACACATCAGCCGAGACTCCTCCACCACTGCTTCCAGCAAACAGCCTAAAAACTGATTGCCATGTGGCTACTTTCAGGAGTTGAACTTTTACACAGCAGTTTTGGAAAAACAATGGAAGCAAGTTACCTGTTGGCAGATATACCATCAGGAAGAATTAAAAAGGGATGAAGTAGAGACCACTTACACTCAAGGCAAATATTCTTGCGTGCCAGGTGGAGTATCTGACAATTGCACATTTGTCTGTAGTCTTGAAGGAGAGCCAACAAACTATTTAAGAACAGTCTTTTCATAAAGCTCAAAGTTCAAATCATCTCAAGTTTCAAATAAATTTTTATCTGTTTGATTTAAGTGGCACGTTTTCCAGCTGTTGAAATTTCCCCCTTCCTGCCCTAAAGCGAACATAATTTGAATTTCTTTCCTGAAGCAGGCACAGTGAAACAAGACATCTTGATCTTGTTTATGCCATTTACAAAGGCAGATCACTCCCAGCCTCTAATGTTCTGCTCTACTGCCCCTTCCTTCAACCCACTGAATCATAAATCCAAATCTCCCCAAAAGACTTGATGTCTTTTGGTCATCGTACATATATTCTCATGTCAGAAAAAAACCCTGTATTCTTTGCTTCCATTCCCATGCTCATTTAGCATTAAGCTGTATTTATGAATTTTGTCTAACATGGTCTTAAGAGGTTGACAAAGTTACTCATCTGCAGTGTAATTTATTACCCTATCCACCCTTGTCTTTTCTGCAGAACAAGCTGACAGAGGTTTAATAACAAAAAAAACCTGCCTCAGGAAGACTGAGGAAATACAAACTTTTTACTTGCACATTAATGTGAGATTTAGGACATGAACCTGAGACTTTCAGCAAGTTTTTTTGCCAAAGGCTTTCTTCCCTTTCTCCTTTTTTGTAATCATGGGTTTCTGCACTGACCTACTGTAATCTCTCCAGAATAGTACTCAAAACCCATAGCTCTCATATAGCAAAATTGTATAATTTACTAAAACCAAACTTGTGCAGAATCCAGAGTAATTTAAGCACATTCAGTTAAGTCGGGGATGTTGCTTGCAAGCATTTGTATGAATAACCACTAAATACGCAACTCACCTATTTTGAAACTTTAATGTTCCTTAAAAATAATTTCAGAAAATTACTTACTGCCTGATGGTTTTCTACAACATGGGTGAAAACATTCAAACCTGGTGCCACGTTTGGCAGAAGTGGAAAGCTAGCCATCAGAAAGCAGCATATTGTGTCTTTAAGTTTGCACAGTATTCCTCCTCATGGACCTGAGGTTCCTAGTGTTTTTCAGGCTATGGCTGCTCTTTTCCCACTTTCCTTAGGGCTCAGTGTTTCTTCTGTTGCCACAGGATTACAAATGTGTTGAAAGACAGAAGCTCAAAATGGCATATAAAGAGTTTT